>JAZHEH010002921.1:0-126733 GCA_036589455.1 Ateles fusciceps | reverse complement strand
GAATCGTTCTAAAGACATTCAATAAACCACTGTCATAAGAATATCATTCTAGAAACTATAGCTCCCGAAGAAATTCCTATAAACCTTAGATTATCTTGTTTATAAAGGTGCCTATGATAAGTCTTGCCTATACTCCTACTACTAGTTATAATCATCTCTACAAGGACGATATATGAGTCATCTTTCCAGACATTCCAGCATTCTATATAGTGGAATCCTAATTGTGCAGCTTATAATGAAACAGGTGGTGTTGGTGCAACCTCCGTTGCTTTCGATTAACAAAGCTAAAACTCTTCCCCGATACTGTCCATCAAAGATAATACTATTCCACTTTTTTCTAGTTATTCTAGATGACACTCAAAAATGATATTTTTGGCATGAAATGAAAATCACATGATTCTTGAGTTATGATAACAGATTCATTGTTAGAGTTAGCTTGTGTGAAATCTAGTCCGTGTGTTCGAATGTGGAACATTACCCCTCACAGCAGTTCCCTTAAGACAGGAAATTGTATCCTTCAGGTTGGGTGGTACAGCCGTAATTCTGTTTCTGTATATTGTGCCAAAGAGCTCCTTCTGTGACAGGTTAGATTATCGGTGATACGTGTCTATGTCAATGCCCGTTTTTCTCTCTTATGAGAGATTCTATACCTGCAAACTTTGTGGTATTCCAAGATAACGCTTTGCCAAAGCTACAAACTCCAATATACATAAGTACTCTCTTTCAAGTTAGGGGGAGGGTCACATTGCAATCATTAGAAAGACGCCAAGATTTTATACATGTACCCTAATTATTGTAGCCAGCTTATGCAGGGATTGAAAATCGAAAGTCTTTTAAGCTAAAGTCTCAAAAGAAAAGAACATTTTAAAAGTAAATTAGGCAACAGATGTATTGCTAATTTTTTTTTTTTTTTCCTTGTATTTTAAAACTCTCTATATATTTTAAATTACACATATTCTGCTGTGAACTAGTTATTGGAGGGAAAAGGAATAACCAAATAACTATTTCAGTGACATCACACCACTGGAGATGTTCTTATAAATAATAAGGCCACTGAAGCATACCACAAAGTTTTTCTCATGCCTTATTGCTTTAGTAAGGTTAAATAAATAAACAAATGTAATAATAGAAACTTCCATATATTCTGGAGCAAGCCAACATACCAAACATTTATCATAGGAATTCATTGCAGCACAGTTTACAATAGCAAAGAGTTGGAACCAACCCAAATGCCCATCGATGATAGACTGGACAGGGAAAATGTGGCACATATACACCATGAAATATTATGCAGCCATCAAAAACGATGAGTTCGTGTCCTTTGTAGGGACATGGATGAACCTGGAAACCATCATTCTCAGCAAGCCTGACACAAGAACAGAAAATCGAACACCACATGTTCTCACTCATAGGCGGGTGTTGAACAATGGGAACACATGGACACAGGGAGGGGAGTATCACACACTGGGGTCTGTCGGGGGAGAAAAGGGGAGGGATAGTGGGGGGGGTGGGGGGGAGTTGGGGAGGGATAGCATGGGGAGAAAGTGCCAGATATAGGTGATGGGGAGGAAGGCAGCAAATCACACTGCCATGTGTGTACCTATGCAACAATCTTCCATGTCTTCACATGTACCCCCAAACCTAAAATGCAATAAAAAAAATATAAATAAATAAAATACATTTTGGAGTCTGCAAAAAAAAAAAAAAGAAATAAGCATCTAAATTTTTTTTTACCAATTTTGAATATCATGATTTTTACAAGACTTTCTCTTGCTAGATAATAACACTCCTTTGCCATGTGCTTTTGAGATAGCTAGTATCATCTCCTATGTGGGGATTAAGTGAGGATATTAAGGGTGAAACATTCTGCCAATGGGATTTACAAGTCTTAGAAGGCTTCTTGCTCATTATAGTTTTGATCATAATACTGAGCTTAATACACAAACACATAGCACACACATAGCCTCTCTCCCAAACACTTGTTTTAAGTGATTTTACGTGTAATTCCCTTTGCTCTTTGTACATATAGTGAAATATATTATATTTAAAAGTCATGTATTGAACACCTTGTCTTCTCCCCACCATCTGACAAACTCTAATGTTTCAAAGCTGAAACACTCAATCATAATTATCATTTTTATGAGCACCACTACATCTTTGTTCTCTAATGTTCTTGATTTATATATATTGCTATTAGTAAAATGAGAATACGAAGATGAAGTCAGGATAAACTGATGTCACGGAGTAATCATCCGAAGTACCAAAAGATCGATCTGGGACGTTGTATTGGAGCACGAAATTTCACAGTCATACATTTTCTTTGGATTGCTCGAGGCTCAGTTTATTATTCGTTAAGATAAATTTTATAGACATTTTCCTGGGAAGACAATCTAGTTTCCAGTACATATCACTGAAATAATAATGAATTAGAGAATCACTTATACAGCAGAAGAGTTGGTGGAGAAGAAAAATTTTAAGTTAAGCAGCATAAAGAAACAATTAATTTTCTAATACCATATATTTCTCGAAGATCACTTATTTTATATACAATAATGGCTCTCCCCTCAAACTTAATTCTTCTCACAAAGTATCCATGGAATAACATTTAATACAGATGGTATCTTGCTCTTCTGACAGTTTCTTACACTTTCATATATTTGAGGGAAGGTCTAAGAGTAAGTTTGAAGAAACTCTCTTGGGATACAACACTGCTCTATGATTTGCTACTACTGAGATTTTTATATAAACATACGTGTGTACATATATATATACACACACATACACATATGATATTGGAGTGGGGCAAGAAAGTGCTGGGTAGGGAGGGCAGGGTCCCTGGCCAGAGCTCCACCGTCACCCTTGGGCCTGTACCCCCTGGACCTAAGTGAGAACAGGCACTCCTGTCTTTACACTTGAATGTTGCATTTTTTCAAGAGACTCTGGCCTGCCACAACCCCCATCCTGTGCCCATATAAACCCAAGACTTTAGGAAGCACACAACACAAGTGACTGAATGTCAAGAGGAGCAGAGGAACAGAGCAGCAGAGAGTGGCAGAGAGCAGCAGGGTGGCGCAGAAAGAGAAGGAAGGAAGAGGCATCTCAACATCCAGAGGAGTTGAGCCGAGAACTCCCCCCACCCCCTCCACCTTGCAGCTCCCCCATCCATCTCCCTGACCAACACTTCCACCACTCAATAAAACCTTGCACTCATCCTTCAAGCCCACATGTGATCCGATTTTTCTGGGACATGGGGCAAGTGCTTGGAATACAGAAGGCGGTCACTCTGGCCCTCTGCCCTTTCGATAAGGCAGAGTGTCCATTGAGGCAGATTTACCGTCAAACAATCTGCAGATGGCAAAGCTGAAAGAGCTTTGTAACATTGGGGTTGCAGGCACCCACCCCTAGACACCGGCCTAGGCCTCTGCACCTGCCAGGCTGCAACTCCCATCAGGGGTTTGAGCTGCAGGGTCACCAAACAGGTGAGCCACACCCCGTCACATGTCCTGTTAGGGGAAATCAGGGAATTCTCCCATTACATATATCAGATTTAGCAGTAGGATATAAAAGTGGCATAAGTTAAACATGATGAGTACAGGCATGATAAATATTACTACATTCTCTCTTCATTTCATAACATTATTTCCTATTGGTCTACTATCATATTGGCAGACATTATGGACTATATTTTCTAAACTTTCTCTAGTTTTTGCAAATTATATTCATCATTTATTTCCCAAAGGGAAATATGGGGGGAAAAATTCACTGTGAGCTTCAGGCTTTATTTCTTGGATATCCACCAAAGCCCTCCTTCCCAATATTTACAGTCATACATTTGACATTGGCCAGAAACATCTTCTTTCAACATGAGAGACTTTTCTTCATGTTGTTTTAGAGTACGAAGAGTAAAGCCAGCTTTCTGAGTAAAATTTTATTATTTAATATGTAGAGATTGATTTGTCACATTAAGATTATGTTTTATTCTCTTAAAATTAAGAATATAACACATACCAGAATAGTCATACTGTGCGACAGCACATACTCTTGTTGTAAAGGTACCCAGATGAAAGGAGCTGTTTAATTAGAATGTTGCCTTTTTTGGGAGCTTCAACTTTGAACAAGACAAGTTAGATATAAGTGTAATCTAGGAGTGGTATGTCTACATAGGCATAATCCACTCTACACCCTTCACCCACTCTGATGGATTTAGGACTTCCACCCGTACCCGAAGAGATCTATCTTTCCATTGCGTTAACAAGACCTAGAATATTTAAAAGAATATTTTATGAGGAGAGAGTTTTTAAATAAAAGGTTTATGTCATAAGCAAAGTAGTAAAGCATTTACAAAATTCCCTTTAAGAAATCTCTTTTTTTTCTTCCCCCAGGTTACGGTGTCTTATTTCCTCCTCATCCCTTTTTCCCCTTCACGTAGCTTCTAAAGATATTAAGCTTATATTTCAAAGTAATATGGATCCTTCCTTTCAGCTTGCACACTCAGCAAACAAAATCAAAACAAAACAAAAACCCAGTTATTGCTCTTGTAGTCAGATCTTGTATTATTTCTCAGATTTGCCTCTTGGGCTTTTTAAGTCCATTCAGCCACAAAGGACTCAAATATGCAATGCCATTTAGGTTACAAATAGCCTCATTCTATTCATCTACACAACTACCCTTGCCAACAGGACACACACAAATAGTACAATAATTAGCATCTACTAATGGCCCCAAATCCTTCTTTGGAACATTTTAATGAACACCAACTAGCATTAGTCTCTGTGCCTTTCTTGTCTTTTTGCTCCCATTCCTTTAACCTAAATGCACCTTTCTAGATGTTTACATAGACAGAAAAATAATAGCTAGTATTTATTGTGAGGCATTTGTGAGTGCCACAATATGGTTTTTGAAATTTATAATCCAGATAGACTACTTTACAGCCGTACTCGCTAAGTACGTATTAGACTTCTCCTTTCTAGTCCTATTGATTAATGTCATAGAAAATCAAGCTAATTATTCAGGTTAGCAGTGATTTCATGTGCCCTTCATTCTGTGTAGTTGAAGAAAATATGTTATCACTTTCTGTATGCTAATTATGTACATGACATAGAATATTAATGTTGCTAAATCTTGCCTCTTATCATTCCCTCAGGAATCTACTATTAGGTAGAGTTTATCCACTTTGACTTTTATATTGCTTAGCATGGTATGAACTAAGAATCAAATGCAACTGTTAGTGCCAATTAAGGAGGGATGTTTTCCCTTAGTCTACCTTTGTCATCCTTAAGAATGTGTCTTCTTCATATTTTGGGCTTACAATATCTCATATTTTTGCCTAAAGGAATATAGTTTAAGATTAGTTAATTTTCAGAGAGAAAGAGAATAGTATTTACCAAAGATGTCTTCATCTTCATATTTATTTCTAGTTCTGTTACTATGTTTGCAGAATACATTTCCAATATATGTTTTATAAAAAACACATTCTAAAATAATGATATCAGCCCAAACATAATTTTTATGGGACATGGGGCATAAAAGTACAGGAACATGTCAGTTCCAGCTTGGCTGTGCAGTCCTAGGCTCTGAGGGGAACAGGGTGTATGACTCCCTCTTTATTATCAGTGATGATAAAATGTAAGAACAATTCTTTCAAATTTGTTTGATGATAATGTTATTTAATATAACTATCTTAAAAACATATGGGAGGTAACTGTATACTTAAGATACCCTTAAACATATTATTTCTCTTGCAACCACTGGCAATTTAATTTTTCTATTTCAAGTAATGATTTTAATTAAGGGGAAAAATGAAATACAAAACAGTAGAAGTTCATTTGCTCCTTTGTAATATTATCCAAGGTGCAACTGAGAACAAAATGTCTAAAACTCTATTTTTAAAATGCCATCTTGATTTTATTTAATTCTAAGTATGCAATTTTAAAATTTAACTGCATATGGTGAATATGAATATTTTTCAATTAACTTTTTAAAAGAGAAAATATTTTACTGAATGATAAATAATCACATATTTCTGGCTAATTTATGTAATTCTATGTGTTTGGTTGCCCAATGTATCTGTGTTAATTAGCAGAATAAATGACAAGTATACAATTCATATGCAGGCAGTTTCTAATTTATGTAAAGATTTTACATATGAACAGACATCTTTAAGATAGCCATCAAATAATTAATTCACAAAAAGAATTAAAGTATTAAACAGGAGAAATACAAGGTGTTATACAGTCCAATTATAAAAGCTTACAATAATCACCTATTAGTAGCCCGATTTTTGACAGAATTGCTGGGCTTATGATCGCCTTGGATGTCTAGTAGCATAATTTTACATGCATGAAAGCTTTATTTTAGAGTTAGAAGCTGAAGGAGCTTATTGTGAGGATAATAGACTTAGGGAGAATTAAGGTGCTTAGTTATACTTTGGAACTTGAAGAATTTGTAGCTTTGATATACATTAGGGTATATGAGCCAACTATTATCCCCAAGGCATGATATATGTGCTGGAAATAACAGTATCTGCAGAATGTGAGCACTGTAGACATGAAGTATAAACATGTCCAAGTAATTCACTTTATTGATGGTGTAAAAACAGAGTGATTGCGGTTTCCACAGACATGCAGAACTATGATTAGAAAATAAGAAATATTAGAGGAAAATATGATCCTCTAAAAACAAACAAACATCATAGAGAGCCTGCGCTTCAGGTCACAGGCTTTAACCTTAAGACTAGACTTGTATAAACCTAGAGTTAGGATTGTTAACCATTTTTTTATATAACTGACAACCAGCATCTCGAATGTGTTTTGCAATAGCAAAATAACTATCTGCTACTATTTGTGAACTGTCTGCTACTATCTGTGAATACTCACTACCTGTGATTATTTTAATCACCCAAAATTACATATAGATAGATGGAGAGATATGCATATTGCATTACTATATGAAAATAAAAATGCTGTCTTGAATTGGTGATTGGAAAACAAATATATAGTTAGCAACTGAAAACAGATTATTACAAATATGGGTTTGGTGAAATTGCTCTTCTTGTGCTTTATGTTTGAATAAAAGTATCTCTTAATTTGCTCACCTTTTTCTTTAATAAATGCAATAAATAAATAATACCTGCAGAAACATACATAATGTAGGTAATAATAGAGGTAAAATAACACAATTGAGACTCTCATTTTATGTCTCATAGTAGCCTTATAACCAGAACAAAAGCTTTCTAAAACAACTAGAAATATCAGTTAACATGTAATTAAATGCATGGCTATATTTTTAATAAATCAAAGAAAAAATTCTATGGTAGAAAAATGAAGAAGATCATGGAACTAGAGCAAGAGGACAGACTCACCCTTCCTGATGTCATGTGCTGATATGAGTGATATTGTTTGAATGTTTGTCACCCCCAAATCTCATGTTGAAATGTGATTTCCCGTGTTGTAGGTGGGGCCTGGTAGGAGGTGACTGAACCATTGGGGCAGATCCTTCATGAATGGTTTACCACCATCCTCTTGGTGATATCTGACTTCTTCTTCAGCTAGTCACACGAGATCTGGTTGTTTAAAAGATTTTGGGGCCAGGCGTGATGGCTCACGCCTGTAATCCCAGCACTTTGGGAGACCAAGGCAGGCAGATCATCTGAGGTAGGGAGATCAAGACCAGCCTGGACAACATGGTGAAACACTGTCTCTAGTAAAAATACAAAAATTAACTGGGCATGGTGGGGCACGCCTAATCCCAGCTACTTGGGAAGCTGAAGCGGGAGAACTGCTTGAACCAGGAAGGTGGAGGGTGCAGTGAGCCGAGATCTGGTCACTGCACTCCAGCCTGGGCAACATTGTGAGGCTCCGTCCAAAAAAATAATAACAAAATTGGCTTAGTGTGGTGACTCACGCCTGTAATCCCAGCATGTTGGGAAGTGGAGGTGGGCAGATCAGAAGGTCAGGAGTTTGAGACCAGCCTGGCCAATATGGTGAAACCCCATGTCTACTAAAAATATAAAAAATTACCTGGATGTGGTGGCAGGTGCCTGTAGTCCCAGCTACTCAGGAGGCTGAGGCAGGAGAATTGCTTGAACCTAGGAGGTGGAGGTTGCAGTGAGCCAAGATCATGCCACTGCACTTCAGCCTGGGTGACAGAGCAAAACTCTGTCTCAAAATAACAATAATAATAATGGAATAAAATTTAAAACTAAATAAATAAAAATAAAAGATTCTGGGATGTCCCGCTTTACTGTCTCTTGCTCCCTCTTTGCCATGTGACATGCTCACTTCCCTTTTCCTTCTGCAGTGATTGTAAGCTTCCCTGGGGCTCTCACCAGGGGCAGATGCAGGAATCCTGCTTCCCTCTTTGGTCTGTAGAACTGTGAGCCAAAATAAACCTTTTTCTTTGTAAATTATCCAGTCTCTTGGTATTTATTTATAATAAAGCAAGAACACACTAGCACATATGAATACGTAAGATTATTGTGTCTTGATGATTTTGGGGCCAGGAGATAAGGGCTGGAAACTGAGAAGAGTGGGGGTTAAAACTCAGCCCTTACACACAGCAGCATTAAAGCCTCATATTCTCAATTAAATGGTAAACTAGGAATAATATGTTTGTCATCAAAGAAATTCTTCAGTAAAACATCTACGTCTGCCTGGGGTCTAGGTATATATGTATGGTAAGCAGAATCTTAACGTGTCTCTCTGTCTTCTCCACTGACTTGTGTTATACCCATGATTATGTTATATTACATGGTAAATGGTATTTTGAAAATAAAATGAAGATTAATAATTGGTTTTACTTACAATTGGATGACTATCTGCTTCTTCAGTTCGTTGCAAAGAGAAAGTCAGAGATATTTAAAGCATGAGAGAAATATAATACATGGGAGGTTTTTCATTTCTGAATGAAGGGCCACATGGCAAGGACTTGATAGTGGCCTCTAGTTGCTGACAGTCATCCCCAGTCAACAGGTAGCATAAAAATGAAAACTTCTGTCCTACCACTTTAAGAAAATAAATTTTGCAAAAAATCTGATGATGCTTATAGGCAGATCTTCCTTAACTGAGCCTTCAGATAAGAACGTAGCCCAGCAAAAATTTTGACTTCAGTTTTTTAAGACTCTAGAAGAGAATCCAGTGAAACATGCTGGATTTTTGAAACATGGGAACTATGACAAAACAAACTTTTGTTATTTTAAGCTAGTAAGATTTGGGTAATTTTGCATGCAGCAGTATAAATCTAATACACCTACTTACCTCAGTCATGATAAAGAGATTCCTGCATTTTCCTAGGGGATAATGTGGACATTAGTGAATGGTGGTTGGACAGCTAGTTGACCTCATACCTTCTGTACATTAAGAAATATACCACTAGATGAAATATGTGAATGCAACAAAAAAAAAACCAATGCACATATTAGAAGAAAACAGAAGAAACTTTTTTTATAATCTTTTGTGGAAAAGCTTTCTAATTATGACACAACATATAAAAAGAAAAAAATGATTCTTAAATTTAAGTACATTAAAAATAATGAAAATTGTTTTATGGTTAAAAAAAAAGCCCACCAAAGCACAGTAAAAAGATAAAATGTTCATAAATTTTATACCATAAGTTATCTATTTATTATCTATCTGTCCATCCATCCATCTGTCGATTGATACGTCAGAGGAATAAAAACAGACACAATTAACCCAGTAAAAATATAGGCAAATGTCATAAACCATTATAAAAATGTGCAATCTTCCCTTAAACATATAGAGGAGGTGAAATTTTTATTGCTCCACATTGACAAGTAATTTAAAGCTTTATTGAAACAACCCTCTTATCTATGATGTTAACAAAAACACACAAGCTTGACAATACACAATGTTGTTGAAGCTGTAGAAAAACAGGATCTTTCACACTGTTTTATGGGGCATAAAACGTTATGACCCCCCTAGGAAACAATTTCAAAATAACTGTCAAAATTGCAAATGCATTTACCCAAAATATTCTACAAGTCTACCTATAAAATACATATGAACAAGGTTAGTTACGCTAATAGCAAAATGGGAAAATGTGGGGAAAACACCAACTGAACATCTATAGTATACTGGTTAAAAATTATAGTACATCCATACAATGCAGCTGCTAAAAAGAATGACAAAGCTTACCATGTACTGTTGGGGATAAATACAAATATGTTGTTCTACAGCAAAATGTATGTGAGAAATGGGGAAGAAACAGACTGTGTATTCCTTTTGTGCTTGCCTTCAGTAAGGAATTTTACAAGGAAATACAAAAACATTATTAAGAGTGGTTATGTATAGGGATTGAGAAATATTTTAGATACGGAAAAGAAGGAAGCATAGTAGTAGACATTTTGCCACCTGTATTAGTTTGTTCTCAAGTTGCTATAAAGAAACACCTGAGACTGGGTAATTTACAAAGAAAAGAGTTTTAATTGGTTCATGGTTCCAAAAGCTGTATAGGAAGCATGGCGGCTTCTGCTCAACTTGGCAGGCCTCAGGGAGCTTTCAATTGTGGTGGAAGGCAAAGGGTAGTGAGTCACTTCATACGGCCAGAGCAGGAGGAAAAGAAAGGCGGGGAGGTGCCACACACTTTCAAACAGCCATATCTGGTGAGAACTCTGTCACAAGAACAGCACCAAAGCGAAAATCTAACCTAAAATGCAATCACTTGCCATCAGGTCCCCACCTCCAACATTGAGGATTACCACTCCACATGAATTTTGGGTGGGGACACAGATCCAAACCATATCATTCCACCACTAACTTCTCCCAAATCTCATGTCCTTTTAACACTGCAAAATCCAGTCATGCCTTCCTAACAGTCCCCCAAAGTCTTTACTCCTTCCAGCATTATCTCCAAAGTCTGAAGTCTCATCTGAGACAAGGCTAATCTTTCCACCTATGAACATGTAAAAATAAAAACAAGTTAGTTACTTCCAAGATACAATGAAGGAACAGGCACGGGGTAAAAATTCCCTTTCCAGAAGGGAGAAATCAGTGAAAAGAAAGGGGTCACAGGCCCCATGCAAGTGCAAAACCCATGAAGGCAGTCATTAAATATTAAAGCTCTAAAATAATCTCCTTTGACTTCATGTCTCACATGAAGCCCTATAAGATTGCTCAGTTTAGAGTCGGAGAAGTTAATGTCCCTCAAGGGCAATTCTCAATTATCAGTAAAAATTTGTGAGGCATATTCCACATGGTGTGTCACAGAATTTTCAGCAGAACTAAGCCCTAGCTTCCCACAGAAATTATCAGCACAATAATGCACCATTTACTTTTTTATCATCCTTACCTGAAAATGCTATCACTTCTCCCTCCTTCTTGTTTACTGAAGTCAACTCCCATAATAAACTGCCTGGAGTGATTGACTTTCTCCAGATCTGCATTTAAACTATATTAACAACAAATATTTCAGTATATATAATTTTATATTGTTTTGATGTTTTAACTATGTGACTATCATACCTATTTTTGAAAGTCTGAAATACGAATATTGGCTATAATGTGGAGCTAAGAGAGTTCTTAGAAATTCATTAGGGGAATTAAATTAGTTATGAAAATTTTGAAAATAATTTGGCAAATTCTATTTAAGTGTAAGATATACATATCATCACATTTTCAGTCCCGGAGAGCCCTCATATACATGTTCAGTAATACATATTCAACAATGTCCATGTCAGCATTTTGATAATAACAATTAAGAACAGCCTGAATGTACCATAATCAATAAATTCTGGAACAGTCATAAAATTGAATTCTATTTAAATTTTATGCATGAACTAGTAAAAATGAATGAACCAGTGCTACAAGTGTAGATGACTCTTAAAAACATCGCTATTTAAAAACATATTAGAGAAAAATTCACAAACCATTCTACACATTAACTGTTAAAGTATACAAATCATACTACTTGTTGTTTTGGGTGTGAAAGGAAAATATCATGGGCTCCCAAAATCATTAAGCTAAAGGAAAAAGCAAGTGGGAACTGCTTAGGGCAAACCCACCTCCCATTCCATTCAAAGTTATCCCTCTGCTCACTGAGATAAATGCTATCTGATTGCCTTCTTTGGAAAGGCTAGTCAGAAACTCAAATGAATGCAACTGTTTTTCTCTCACCTATCTGTAACCTGGAAGCCCCTTCCCCATTTCAAGTCTTCCTGCCTTTGCTTCAAGTTGTCCTCCTTTCCAGACAAAACCAATGGTCTACTTCTTACATATATTGCTTGATGTCTCATTCTCCTAAAATGTATAAAACCAAACTGTGCCCAACCACCTTGGGCACATGTCCTCAGGACTTCCTGAGGCTGTGTGTCAGGGGGCATGCATCCTCAACCTTGGCAACATAAACTTTCTAAATTAACTGAGACCTCTCCCAGATTGTCTGAGTTCACATTTTGTTAACCACGGTGGGGGGCGGATTCTGAGTGGAGATGCCCCTGACCTTTGACAAATCTCTTACCGGTGCTTGGTACCAGCATGAGCTAACTTTATGGCTCAAACCAATAGGAAATATTTCTAAGGTCTGAGAGCACCCCCTCCAGAGATCCCTAATGTCCCAAAATTTCATCAAGATCTGAGGTTTATTTTGTTGTACATCTCCTCTTTTGGGGGAGTTTTACTTGCTTCCAACACAAGGAAAGCAAGTTTTTCTGCTTCCATGATGATGGAAGACAGGCAACTCCTGGAGTTTGATTGAGCTCCCTTCCGACAGGGAAGATGAATTTTGTTGTTGTTGTTTTCTGCTTCTTGGATGGTAGAGAGCAGGAGAGCAGTCTGCAGCCTGAGACTTATACCTAGGTAAGTAACTGAATCTGGGGTTTGTCTGGGCTAAAGGTAAGATTGACCACCAGATGGTCTTAATTTCTCCTTACTGTTATAGCACTCAGCAACCACATAAGTTGTGTGATCATTTGTTTTGCTTAACTGTTTTTGTTGTTGCTGTTGGTTTCTGTTTTTGTTGTTGTTTCGGTCTTTTTCTTCTGAAATAGCAGCAATTTGTCCTACCTGAAACATAGTACTGAGATTTAAAAACTTTTTTTTAAAGGAGCTCAATGGCTAAAAGTCAGCCTAATTAAAAGCTAGCATCCCATGTGTGTGTATGTATATGTGTGCATAAGTGTGTTTATATTTAAAAGGCCTTCAGGTTTTTGTTTTTCTCTCCTAAGGCATTGTCTTTTTTTTTTTGAGCAAAATATTTTTTTTCTTCTCAGTTGACTGAATTCTGTTTTCACCTGATTTTTTGACTAAAATAGTTATTGCCACAGAGGCTACTCTTGGGTTTTTAATAGTGTACTTTAGACACTCAGAAATGTCTTTGTTAAAAAAAATTAAGTGCACCGTAAAAGCATCTCTAGCACCACCAGACTTATTCTCCTCTCTGTACATTATAATGTAAATTTTGCTATTTAATTTTCACCTGAGTTGTTTCCTTTAATATGCAAATTTAAGGCTGTTTAGCTAACAACCACCTAACATTGTAAAACAGGTTATCAAGAATCTAAAAGTCTAAGACAGAAAAAAAAGAATCTTTATGAATCTATAATATGTACTTTCATAGTCTATGTATCTATGTGTTGTTTACACAATGTTTCACTGCGGAAAATATAAAAGACCTCTAATTAATTGACTTAAAGAAAAATAAAAGTGTTTATATCAAATATTTTATCAGGAAAAAAGAAAAGACTAGTAAATGCTTTTTCAAGTTTATGTAACTTAAAAAAATTCTTTAATATATAAGCTAGCTTTAGAATTACTGGTAAAGTAATATTAGAAATGTCTTAATTGGCACCATGCATTTTTTGTTTGCATTTATTAATCAGGCAGTTTCATACTTATTCCTGCCAAATACTATAAGGTATCAAAATAAACTTTCTAAATTAACTGAGATCTGTCTCAAAATTTGGGGTTCACAAGGGACACCTACAAGTGTAGTGAAATATGAAGAAAGCTATGGTAATGACAATCACCAAGTCATAGTGATCACTTCTAGAGAAAAGGGAGAGTAATAAACTGAAAAACATTTTTATTATAAATTTCAACACCATTGCAAGATTTGATTTCTTAAGCTGAGTTGTATATATAAGGGAATTCTTTGCGTTATTATTTATGTCTTCTTCTATAGGCTTTGACTATTTCACAATCAATTCAAAAATAAAAGATATAATGCAAAATGATTACAGTAAATTGTTAAGAATCTTAGCAGTAAGTGTATTCTGCCACATTTTTGAAACTTCTTCAAAAGTTGTTCTTGTAACTTGCACCTTTTTGAGGAGAGTTTTCTAGGCAATATCCTTTTGCTGGAATACTAATCAGTGAGTGTTCTGTTGATTCTCATCTATCCATCTATAATTGATACGGCTTAGATTTGTGTTCCCACCCAAATCTCATGTCAAATTGTAATCTCCAATGTTGGAGGAGTGGCCTGATGTGAGGTGATACAATCATAGGGAAAGATTTTTACCCTTGCTGTTCTTGTGACAGTGAGTGAGTTCTCGCAAGATCTGGTTGTTTAAAAGCTTGTAGCACCTATCCACCACCTTCCTCCTGCTCTGGCCATGTGCTGATAGGATGCCAGTGTGAAGTCCAGAGGCTCCAGGGAGTTCAAGCAGCAAGCAGGAAAAAAAAGAAAGCCCTTAGGACTATGCCTTTATAAAAGTTCATGGGCATTATTTCTTTTACTTTTTTTTTATTGCATTCTAGGTTTGGGGGTACATGTGAAGAACATGGAAGATTGTTGCATAGGTACACACATGGCAATGTGATTTGCTGCCTTCCTCCCCCATCACCTATATCTGGCATCTCTCCCCATGCTATCCCTCCCCAACTCCCCACCCCCTACTATCCCTCCCCTTCTCCCTCCGGACAGACCCCAGTGTGTGACACTCCCCTCCCCTGTGTCCATGTGTTCCCATTGTTCAACACCCGCCTATGAGTGAGAACATGCGGTGTTTGATTTTCTGTTCTTGTGTCAGTTTGCTGAGAATGATGGTTTCCAGGTTCATCCATGTCCCTACAAAGGACACGACTCATCGTTTTTGATGGCTGCATAATATTCCATGGTGTATATGTGCCACATTTTCCCTGTCCAGTCTATCATCGATGGGCATTTGGGTTGGTTCCAGGTCTTTGCTATTGTAAACTGTGCTGCAATGAACATTCGTGTGCATGTGTCCTTATAGTAGAACGATTCATAGTCTTTTGGATATATACCCAGTAATGGGATTGCTGGATCAAATGGAATTCTATTTCTAGGTCCTTGGGGAATCGCCACACCTTCTTCCACAATGGTTGAACTAATTTACACTCCCACCAACAGTGTAAAAGCGTTCCCACTTCTCCACATCCTCTCCAGCATCTGTTGTCTCCAGATTTTTTAATGATCGCCAATCTAACTGGCGTGAGATGGTATCTCAATGTAGTTTTGATTTGCATTTCTCTAATGACCAGTGATGATGAGCATTTTTTCATATGTTTGTTGGCTTCATGGATGTCTTCTTTTGTAAAGTGTCTGTTCATATCCTTCGCCCACTTTTGAATGGGCTTGTTTGTTTTTTTCTTGTAAATGTGTTTCAGTTCTTTGTAGATTCTGGTTATCAGCCCTTTGTCAGATGGGTAGACTGCAAAAATTTTTTCCCATTCTGTTGGTTGCCTATTCACTCTAATGACTGTTTCTTTTGCTGTGCAGAAGCTATGGAGTTTGATTAGGTCCCATTTGTCTATTTTGGCTTTCGTTGCCACTGCTTTTGGTGTTTTGGTCATGAGTCCTTGCCTACACCTATGTCCTAACGGTTTTGCCTAGATTTTCTTCTAGGGTTTTTATGGTGTTAGGTCTTATGTTTAAGTCTTTAATCCATCTGGAGTTAATTTTAGTGTAAGGTGTCAGGAAGGAGACCAGCTTCTGCTCTCTGCACATGACTAGCCAGTTTTCCCAACACCATTTATTAAACAGGGACTCGCTTCCACATTGTTTGTTTTTGTCAGGTTTGTCAAGATCAGGTGGTTGTAGATGTGTTATGTTGCGTTGGAGGACTCTGTCCTGTTCCATTGGTCTACACCTCTGTTTTTGTACCAGTACCATGCTGTTTTGATTACTGTAGCTTTGTAGTATAATTTGAAGTCCGGGAGTGTGATGCCTCCAGCTTTGTTCTTTTTGCTTAGAATTGACTTGGCTATGCGGGCTCTCTTTTGGTTCTATACCCGAAGTTTAAGGTGGTTTTTTCCAGTTCTTCAAAGAAGGCCATCGGTAGCTTGATAGGGATAGCGTTGAATCTGTAAATTACTTTGGGCAGCATGGCCATGGGCATTATTTCTTAGGCTTTCCCATACAGATCGTGGATTTGCTAGATTAAGAAACTCACTTGCTAAAGGATAACTTATTTACAGAAATCTGGCGTTGACCACTGGGTTTTATCATAGTCAGTGGCTGTGCAGTGTCAGCAAGGTGAGGATCAAGTGGGATATATCACAAACAACCACAGGGGAAGAAAGTTTTAACTAAGCCAGAAGTGATGGTGTTTGACTGAATTATGCACAATTTGTGTCAGGCATAACTTATTCTGAGGCAGCAATTTTATTAAATAAATTCATCACACAAATGTACATTTCTGGTATCTCCAATCCTGTTCCGTTGATCTATATGCCTACACCAGTAACAAAATGCCTGGAGAACTCACAGATTTCGAATCAGGATGTGTGAGTTTTCTAAACTTTTCCTTGTTTTTAAAGATTGCTTTTGCTGTTTGGGGCCCTTCGCATTTCCATATGAATTTTAGGAAAAGTTTTTTATTTCTGAAAAAAAAGAAACAGAAAACAGCTGGGTTTTCAAAATGGACTTCACAAAATCTGTAGATCAATTTAAGGAATACTCTTATTTTAACAATATTAAGTCTTTTGCTTCAAGAACATGAGATGTCTCTCTTAATTATATAGGTCTTATTTCACTTTTTCACAACAATTTTTACATTTCAGAGAACAATTCTTGGACTTTCTATTTCCAAATTTATCTCTCAAAGATTTTATGTTTTTGATATTATTTAATATGGAATGGATTATCTTAATTTCAAGTTGTTCATTGCTAGTATGTACAAATCCAAGTTTATTATTGGGTACCCAAATTCTTTTATATGTGCTTAACTCAATTATTAGTTCTAGGACGTCTTTTGAAACATTACTTAGACTTTTATATTTACATAAACGTACATTTTCAACTTAGTGATGTTTTATTTTCCTCTCAAATCTAGTGTTTTTTATATTTTAATGCCAAATTGCTCTGGACTTAAAACTTTCAATTAAATTTTGCCTAAAACTGGTGAGAATAGATTCTTACTGGTTCCAGGTCACACGCAGAAAGCATTTTTGTTTTTTTAACCATTTAATGTGATGTCATGTTTTTAGTTTTTATGGATGGCCTTTATAAAGTTGAGGGAATTATCTTCTATTTCTGGTCAGCTAAATTATTTTGTTACGATTATAAGGTGACAGATTTTACCAAATGTCTTTTCTATGTCTAATAATGTAACCAAGTGGGATTTTAGGGCTTTAACATATTAATATGGTGTATTACATTCATTGTTTTTTGTCTATTGGGCTAGGCCTTGCCTTTCAGAGACAAAACTCACTATTCAGTGCTGCACTATCCTTTTTAGATTTTGTCAGATCATACATGCAAGTATTTTGTTTAGGATTCGTTGCATTAGACTTCGATTTTTTGGAAGCCCATGTGTTATTCTATAAATGTGCTGTTTAATATTTGGGATTTTCCAGCTGTCTTTGTGTTACTGATTTTCTAGCTTAATCATATTGTAGTACAGATTGTATTTTTGTAATTCTCTCTTCTTTTAAATATTAAGGTATTTCTGTGGTGCAAGATGTTGTCTATACTGGTGAATGTCCCATGTGAGTTTGACAAGAATATGTGTTTATGCTGTTGAAATATTCTGTGCATCTCAATTAGATCAAATCAAGTGACTGTGTTTGTTCATCTCAACTGTATTCTAATTTATTTTCTGCCTCCTGCGACTTAGCAATTACTGAGACATGAGTGTGTTGAAATTTCCAACTATAATAGCGAGTTTATTTCTCTTTATAGTTTATTTAGGTTTTGGCCTCACATATTTTGCATGCTCTGTTGTTAAGTAAATACATATTAATAGTTGTTATGTCTTCTTGGAGAAATAACCTCTTTGTCATTACGTAAGACTCTGTAATCATCCCTGATACATTTTCTTGTTCTAACTTCATTTTATCTGGAATCTAATATAGCTACTCAAGCTTCTTGCTACGTATGATATAACTCTCGCTACCTCAGAGCTCTCAATATTTGTGTGCTTTATATTTGAGATGCATTTGGCTGTTTCCCCACTAAAACTCATCTTAAATTGTAGTTCCCATCACTCCCTATATGTTGTGAGTAGGGACCCAGTGGGAGATAACTAATTCATGGGGAGCTTGCCCCATACCATTCTGGTAGTAAGTAATTCTCATTAGATCTGATTGTCTATAAGAGTTCTCCTGTTTCACTTGGTTCTCATTCTCTCTTTGCCTGCTACCATGTAAAATGTGCCTTTTCTTCTGCCATGATTGTGAAACCTTCCCAGCCACCTGGAACTGGGGGTTCATTAAACCTCTTTTTTAAAATAAATCACACAGTCTCAGGTATGTCTTTATCAGCAGCATGAAAAATTACTGATGCAATATTTAAAGTGAATTTCTTGTTAAAATAATAGCTTGATGTGTGTTTTTTTAATCCACTCTGACAGACTCTCTGTCTTCTTATAGGTACATTTAGATCATTCCCATTTAAAGTGATTATTGATGTTAGATTAATATCTGTCATATGTATAATGGTTTTCTGCTTGAGGTCCATATTTTTTTTCCACCTTTCTCCTCCCCCCTCTCTGTTATTAACCAAAAATAATATGAAATTTCATTTATCACCTCTCCTATCATGTTAATTATTTTTAACACATTTTTATGCCTTATGTGAAGTTTACAACGTATATTTATAACTCATCTAATTCCACTTACAAAGATTACTGTCACCATGGAGATTAGGATTTCAATGCATAAGTTTGGAGGAGGAGGCATAAACATTTTGTTTATTGCAGTGATTGATGTATTTTTTCTTTTATTCTGTTTGAATATAGAAAAATGTTTATAAATATTGTTAATTTTCCAAAAAAAAAACAAAAACCACACTTGGTTTGTTAAGGTGGTGGCTGGTGTTTTATTTCAGATTTTTTTTCTATAATAGTTCTTCAGTAGCTATAAATTATACTCTTAGCACTGCTTTAGCTAAGTTCCATTACTTTGATATGATGCATTTCTTCTTTAATTCAGCCCCAAATTTTTCTAATATTTCTTGTGAGTTCTCCTTTGACCCATGGATTATTCAGAAATGTATTGTTTATTTTCAAATATTTGTAGATTGCCAAAGTGTTGATCCCTAATTATACTGTTGTCAGAAAAAAATACATTTTATAATTTAATTTTTTAAAATTTCACCTGACTCTTGAAGGCCAAATATACTGCCCATCCTGAAGAATATTCCACATGTACCTAAGAATAACATGTACTGTGCTGTTCCTGCGTTAAGTGTTCTAGGTGATTGTTATCTCTAGTTAGTTTATAATATTGTCCAAGTTTTCCAGATCAGTTAGGCAAGTAACTATCAAGAGAAAAAGCATTCCTCTGTATAGATAGAACATGATCTTTAAAGGAGAAAGCATCACATCTGTTTGTGTATGTATTGTCTATGGCCGCTTTTGTGCCATAATGGCAGAGTTCAGTAGCTGTGACAGATAATATATGGAATGCAAAAGGTAAAATATTTACCTATGGCACTTCACAGAAAAAGCTTGCTGGCCCCTAATGTAAATTATTTTTTAGGTATGAAATTGCTGGGTACAAGGTACAGATCTTCAACTTTAGAAATATAGTCAAAACACTCTGTAATGTGGTTGTGCATAGTAATACTCTTTTATCTATGATGATTTCCTGTAGCTTCATGTTTTTTGCCAACACTTGGCAATGTCAGATAGACATTTTGCTAATCTGTTCACTAATATTGGTATGTCTTCATAATTATACTTTGGATTTCTCAGATTACCAGTGAGGTTGAGCAACTTTTCAAATTTTGATCATTTGTGTAAATCCCTGAATTCCCTGTTAATATCTGTTGCTTATGTTTTCTATGGAGATGTTTGGGCTTTTATTATCATTATTTCTTTAAAAATATTTTCAACTTTATTATTTTAGATTCAAGGGGTATGTGTGCAGGTTTGTTAAAAGGGCATACTTCATGATGCTGAAGTTAAGCGTACAAATGATTCCATCACCCAGGTGGTGAGTATAATACACAGTAGTTACTTTTTCAACTCTTGCCCCAAGCCTTCTTTCCCTTTCCATTAGTTAGCAGTGTTTATCATTGCCATCTTTATGTCCAAGAGTATGAATGTTTAGCTCCCACTTATAAGTGACAACACAGTATTTGGTTTCTATTATGGTGTAAATTTGCTTTAGGATTATGGCCCCTAGCTGCATCCATGTTGCTGCAAAGGATATAATTTTGTTCTCTTTTATGGCTGTGTAGTACTCCATAGTGTATATGTACCACATATTCTTTATCCAATGCATCATTGATAGACAATTAAATTGATTCCATGTCCTTGCTATTGTGAATAGTGTGGCAATAAACATAAAAGTTCATGTATCTTTTGGGGTAGAATGATTTAATCTTATGTGAGTATATACCCAGTAATGGGATTGCTGAGTTTAATGGCTGCTCTAATTTATGTTCTTTGAGATATTTCCAAACTGCTTTCCACAATGGCTGACCTAGTTTCCATTCCCACCATCAAAGCTTATTTTTGTCAACTTGGTCAAAGATAAGATGGCTGAAGTTGTGCAGCTTAATTTCTGGGTTATCTATTTTGTTCTACTGGTTTTGTTGTAACCAAGTGAGTTAGAGGAAAGCGCCATGCTCTGAGTTCCATATTAAGAGTCCTTTATTAGCCGGCGATTGAGAGACCACTAACACTCAAAATTCCCTTGGCCTCGAGGAAGGAGCTTGACTATTTTTTATACTTTGATTTAGGTTGGGGGGTTGGGTAGCTAGCAGAAGCGGAATTTTACAGAAGCAGTAAAAGCAAATTAGTAGGAGGCATTAAAAGGGTTGCAGGGGGAGCTTTCCATACAATCACTAAGAGGGGTGTTTGGGTACTTTCTGCACAATAATCAAAGGGGAGTTTTTCACAATAGCAGTTGGGCTTGCCAAGCAGGGTGTGGTTACAATGGTTACAGGTGCTAACAACAGCGTGCTTCAAACCTCAACACTTCACAGCTCTGAGTACAGCATGACCCAGTTATGAACCTGAGCATGACCCAGTTATGAACCTGAGGGGCTGCAGCAGGGAGGGGGGAAGCAAGGCTGGAGTTTTCAGCTAAAATGGAGTCAGTCAGGCTAGCCCAAGTTAGGTTACCACAGTTTAAATGTCTAATTTTACACCAGTATCACACTATTTCGGTTATTATATCCATTTTAAAGTCAGGTAATGAGATACCTCTGGCTTGTTTTTTTTTTTTTCCCCCTTTTTTTCTTAGGATTGCTTTGGCCATTTGGGGTCTTTTTGGGAGTTCCATACAAACTATATAACAGTTTTTTTTCCTAATTCTGCAAAAAAAAAAATGGCATTTGGAGTTCAATGGAAATAGTGTTAAGCCTGTAAATAACTTTAGGTAGTATGGCCTTTTTAACAATATTGATTCATTCAATCTATGAGCATGAAATGTTTTCTTATTTGTTTGTGTCATCTCCAATTTTTTTTTTTTCAATCAGTGCTTTGTAGTTTTCCTTGTAGAGATCCTCCCCTCCTTGGTTAGATGTATTCCTGGTTACTTTTTTAGTGTGGCTATTATAATTTGGATTGCATTCCTGATTTGGTTCTCAGTTTGAATGCTATTGGTATATAGAAATGCTACTGAGTTTTGTAGATTGATTTTGTATACAGAAATGTTACTGAAGTCATTTATGAGTTCCAGGAGCTCTTTGATATATATAGTCTTTAGGGTTTACTAGGTAAAGAATCATATCATCTGAGAAGAGAGACAGTTTGACTTGTTCTATTTGGATGTATTTTATTTTTTTCTCTTGCCTGATTTCTCTGGGTCGGACTTCCTGCACTATGTTGAATAGGCATTGGGCAAGTGGGCATCCAAGTCTTCTTCCAGTTCTCAAGGAAAATGTTTCCAGCTTTTTACCATTCAGTATAATTTTGGCTGTGGGCTTGTCATAGATAGCTCTTGTTATTTTGAGAAATGTTTCTTCAATGCCTAGTCTGTTGCTGACTTTTATTATGAATAAATGTTGAACTTTATCCAAGGCTCTTTTTTGGTATGCATTGAGATGATCATATGTTTTTTGTTTTTGATTCTGTTTGGGTGGTGAATCACATTTATTGATTTGCATATGTTAAATCAATCTTACATCACAAGAATGAAGCTTATTTGATTGTGGTGAATCAAGTTTTTGATGTGCTTCTGAATTACATTTGCTAATATTTTGTTGAGAAGTTTTGCATCTATGTTCATCAGGGGATATTGGCCTGTAGTTTGTTTTGTTTGTTGTGTTTTGCAAGGATTTAGTATCAGGGTGATACTGGCTTCACAGAATAAGTTATCTGTCTTATCCTTATCCTCATCTTTCTAGAAGAGTTTCAATAGAATTGGTATCAGCTCTTCTTTGTACATCTGGTAGAATTTAGCTGTGAATCTGTCTAGTCTGAGGCTTTTTCTGTTTGGTAGTTTTTTTTATTATTACTGATTCCATTTCAGAACTTGATATTAGTCTGTTCAGGGTTTCAATTTCTTCCTGATCCAATATTAAGATGTTGTGTGTTTTGAGAAAATTATCAATTTTCTCTGGATTTCTCCTAGTTTTTGTGCCAGAAGTGTCCATAATAGTCCCTAAGATTCTTGTGTGTTTTTGTGGGATCATTTGTAATATCACCTGTGTCATTTCTGATTGTGCTATTTGGATCTTCTCTCTCCTTTTCTTTGTTGATCTTGCTAGTGGTATATTGATCTTATTTATCTTTTCAAAAAACCAACTTTTGTTTTGTTAATTATTTGTATGTATTTTTGGGTCTCATTTTGGTCAGTTTGTTAGCAGTGGTGCATATGTGATTTACCCTTGGCAAATTCATATGGGCCTGCAGCAACCTCAATTATTGCCTCCACAGAAGAAAAAATTTGAGGGGTACAAGGCAGAAAAGTTTCAGATCAGGGTGGAAGTTTATTAAAAAGCTTTAGAGTAAGAAAGAAAGGAAATTACACTTGGAAGTGACCCAAGTGGACACCTTGGAGATCAAGTGCCCTGTTTCACCTAGAACATTGGATTTTATTTGCTAACCTACTTATGGCATCTCACACCCCTTTCTCTTCATTATTCTCTTCGGGTGACCTACCTGCATGTGTGGCACCCTGCTTGCACTTGGGAAGTGAGCATGTGCAATGTGTTGACTGGAATTGTACACATGCTAACCTGAGGCTTCTTCCCTTTTCCAGTGGTATGCCCGTGGAAGGTTGTACTCCACCATTTTGTCTCTTAATGCACATAATTGAGCCCATTCACCCAATTCCTGAGATCTTTTGGAAGCTGCCAATTACCGATTTCAAGTGTTTCTATCTATTGGGAAACTGCCTCTTCCTGGTGTTGGCTGCAATCAGTTACCATTTTAGAGGAGCAATATGACAACTGCCAGACCATTATCTGATGGTCGCCTGATCTTCCCGCTGGACGGGGAGAGCCCTCTCCTGTGCTGCTCGTGCCTGACTAGCTACCTGCTGTAACAGCGCCTCTCCTTGGAGCCAGCTGCAACCAATTATCATTTTAGAGACCCAGTGTGACAACTGCTGGACCATCAGGAAACTGCTTCTCCCTGGTACAGGCTGTTACCAATTATCCATTTAGAGAGGCAGGGTGACAACTGCCAGACCATCACCTAATGGTCACCTGACATTCCTGGTGGGTGTGGTGGGAGCCCTCTCCTGCCTTGTTCATGCCTGACTAACTACCTAGTGTAACAAATTCAGCTCACATTTCAGATATATCACTTCTAGCTTTGGGGTTAGTTTGTTCTTATTTTTCTAGTTCCTCCAAGTGTGAAGTTTGATTATGAGTTTGAGATTCTTACTTTTTGAGGTAGGCATTTAGGGCTATAAAATTTCTTCTTAAAACTTGTTTTTGCTGCTTTATAGAGATTTTTATATGTTGTGTTCTGTTTTTATTTATTTTAGAGATTATTTAATTTCTGCCTTACTTTCACTGTTTACCCAAATGTCATTCAGGAACAAGTTGTTTAAATACCACATAATTGTGTGGTTTTGAGAGATCTCCTTGATATTAATTTCTGTTTTTATTCCAGTATGGTCTGAGATTATGGTTGATATTATTTCTATTTTTTGAATTAATTTAAGCTTGGTTTATGACCAAGCATATGATTGATTTTAGAGTATGTTTCATGTGCAGATGAGAAGAATGTATATTCTCTTGTTGATGGGCTATTGTGTAGATGTCTATTCGGTCCAATTGGTCAAGTGTTGAGTTTAAGTCGAAAACTTCTTGTCAGTTTTCTGCTATGATAATCTGTCTACTGCTGTCAGTGAGGTGTTGGCATCCCCCACTTGTTATGGTGTATCTGTCTAAGCCTTTTCCTAGGTCTGGAAATACTTGTTTCAGTGAATCTTGAGTGTTCCAATGTTAGGTGCTTATATATTTGGGAAGTTAAGTCTTTTTGTTTATTTAAACGCATATAATTACATAACGATGTTCTTTGTCTTTTTTCACTGTTGTTAGAGTTAAAGTCTGTTTTATCTGATACAAAAATAGTGACCCCTGCTCTTTTAAGTATTCTGTTCGCATGGTAGATCTTTCTCCAATGCTTTACTTTGAGACCCTGGGTGTCAATTATGTATGGGATGGGTTTCTTGAAGACACAGATGGATGTATCTTTTTAAAAATCCAAATTGCAACTGTGTATCTTTTAAATGGAGCATTTCAACCATTTATATTCAATTTCAATACTGATAGGTGAGGTTTTGACCCTATCCTGAAGTTGTTTGCTGGTTTCTTTGTAATTTCAGGTGTATAGTTGCTTTATATGGTATTTTCCTCTCAGTGTTTCCAAGCATCTCCCCAAGTTCACTCTGGGGCTTGAGAGAAGCAGAGTGCTTCCCCTCAGCCTGGACTGCTCAAATTCCCCAGTGCAAAGAGGAGTCGCGGAGATGTTCTCTGCCTCTCACATGTACTGGGGCATAAATAGGCACCAAATAAATGTCATTGAATGGAGATTTCCAAGTCAGAAAGTCATGAAAAAGTATACCAACTCAGTGTTAAGTAAAATAAATGTGAAGAGAGAATCAGTAAAAAACAGCTCTCTGTCCTGAGTTTATAAGATAAAATTTGAACAGAGTTATTTCTACCACTTGGAATTTATAATTAATATTGTTTAATATTTTCTAATGTTTACTCTCTTGTCATTTCTCGTCTTCCAGACTTATCTCCCTTTTTTACTGTGTACTCCCCACATTCAAATGTGCAAACACACACACATTCATGAACCACAAATATGTAAGCATGTATTCACACATGAATACATTTCTTTATTTCACTATTTATTTTATTAAAGCCTATTTTTAAAATATTCCATCATATAATCCCAAATAACATATGATACTATTTATGTGCAATTTAAGCTAATAATTAATAACTTTCATAGGATGATAAGAAAGTATAGAATGAATTTAATGTTTTAAAATTGAAATCTGGTGACATTCGATGCAATTTGTCTCTAGTGAATAGATAGGAAACGTTCAATAATGAAAAATACAATTTTATGATACAAGTATATCAATAATAAGAATTGAAGAATTTCAGCTGGTCAAGCTAGGAGGACTCACATGAAACCTCTGTAAACATGACAATTTTGCTTCCAGGAAATATGGAGATATTCTCATCTTAAAATCAAAAGCATCCACAGATTTCTATTACATTGTAGTCCTTAATAATACAAACTAATGTGGGAAAATAAGTAAATTTGAGATAAGATGTAAGATTCAGTTTATGAGATCCTGACATGTTTTTGGAATAGTCTAACTCTCTCATACTCCATGGTTAAATATGAAGATAAGTATTAAACAACATTGAATAGGCACTTAAATCTAATTGCTTATTTTAAAAGACTGTGATATAATGCAATTAATTTCACACAAGGTTTTATATATATATAAAATATATCATATATAAATTTATATGATATATTCCATGTTTTTGGCCAAAGTGGAATGCCAGTTTAGTTTCCAAATCTGTTGAAATCCGAATTGGACCTCTTTTAACAAGTGTGCAATTTCAAGTACTTCTGTATTTGTATTATAGTAACATTTTACTAAGAAGATTATGTTTAGACAATACCTATTATTCATACTGTGGAGAAGAAAAGTGTTTATACTTCCTGCTTTCCATTGCCATAAACATTATCAGGTTTATAGCTCATTTCTTTATAAAAAAGACAGATTAACAATGGAAAACTTAAACAAATTCATTTATATGACACGGGAGCCTTCAGAATGAAAAGTCAAAGACTTAGGAAAAATGTGTTTTCACACTAAGTCTAATGAAGAAGTGATTTTGGAGAAAGAAATGATTGGACACAAAAGGTATAATGTAATGGTAATAAACTGAGGAAAGAACCCAGCAAGGCCTATTTGTTCAGTTTCTTCTTAGCCTCCCTGTTTTAGCATTCCTTCCTCTGGATATACATCAGGACAACTATCACATGAGGATCTTATGCATATGTTCAGAGGGGCAATTTTCTAAGTTTATATGGTTTCCTGCTCACAGCGGAGAATTAAGAGTGGGGAGACAGGAGATGAGACAAGGTCAGGGAGACTTTCTAGCTTCTGGGGCACTCCAATCCCTCACTTCAAAATACTCAGCATCGCCATATGACACCATACTTCAGGTCATGTTGGCACTACAGGCCATGATAATATACTTATTTATATAGTACAAAGCAAAAGCACAAGCATTATACCCAGAATACTCAAATATATCCATTGTAGCAGACAAAACAAGAACTTTTTTCTTTGAGATGGAGTCTCCCTCTGTTGTCCAGGCTGGTGTGCAGTGGCGCGATCTTGGCTCACTTCCAACCTCTGCCTCCTGGGATTCAAGAGATTCTCCTGACTCAGCCTCCCGGAGTAGCTAGGGACTACAGGATCATCTAATACTCCTCGCCTGGCTAAATTTTGTATTTCTAGTAGAGATGGGGTTTCACCATATTTGGCCAGGCTGGTCTTGAATTCCTGATCTCAGGTGATCCACTCTCCCTCAGCCTCCCAAATGCTGGGATTACAAGCGTGAGCCACTGTGCCTTTATCCAGAAAAAAAGAACCATTGCCTCTGTTTATAGATATAAAAACAGCTGAAACATCACAGTTTTTGTGACACACCATAAAGATAACATAGCTAAAAAGGGTTTCTTGTGCTAGGTAGAGTATTGGCCTTCTAAAGATATCCACACATGCTAATTCCAGCAAACTGTGATATATATTAGGTTAGATGGCAAGGAAAATTTAAGTTGCACATAGTATTAAGTTTGCAATCAGCTCATGTAAAAATGGGAGTAATAAGTGAAGATCTAAAGTATTTCTCCCCAAATATTGAAGATCTGTTAAGTCAAAGATGCTAAAAATGCAGGGAACACTCTATTAGTCTGACTGGCAGGATATAGTCCTTCATTACCGGAGACTAGCACTTTTTTCTTTTCCAGCTCAGAGAAAGCACCAGAAAGGTACCAGAGGAATCTGGAAACACAGATTTTACTACTTTCCCACATTCCTGTTTTATTTTAAAAGACTAAAATTGCTCTCTCCATTGTGTTATCATTATGTTAAGATTTATTGCTGTTTTAAAAATTACTGTTCAAGCAAGACCCCTAAACCACTGCCTTGAGAGAGATCTTTTGAACTCAGTTTTTCCCAGATGATGGGTACAGCCTATGTCAATAAACTTTTGCTGTTTTTTCTCTTGTTAATCTGACTTCTGTTTCCATGAGAGTGTCTCAACTAAGAATTTATGAGGGCTAAACAAATTAATTTTCCCTTCAGTTTCATGGCCACGAAGGGATTAGAAAGAGACACTTGACTCACTCCAGGGCTAATGGATGGAATTCTGAACATTGGCAGAAAATCAGTGCTCAGATCTTCTATCTGTAGTGCTCGGTGAGAAGGGGAAGGTATTTTTTTCTTTTCTTCTTTTTCCAAATTTAATTAACAGGAAAATCATTTTTTATAAATTTACTCTTAGAGTAATTCTGGTAATTTTTTTTTTGCTTATTGTTTCAAGTTACTTTGAATACATCAATTAGCTATATTTTAAAATAAATCTATTTTTTAAAAGAAGCTCTGTTTCCATACTCCTGTAATTCATCATAATATTTACAAAAAGCACTTCAATCTGACTGAAAAAGCCTTTTTCATCCAGTGGAGATGTAAATCTTACCATGTCTTTTAAATGTTGACTTCCAGGTAATTAGTTAAGCAGCATCCAGCAAAGGTTAGTTTAAAACAGGATTAAAGATCTTTGATCCACCAGAACATTTATTTCCTCAGTGGATACCTTTGCTCCAAATAGAAGTGTTTATAAGAATTAGTTTATATTGTTTGTTTTTAAATTATTTGCATGACTTTTGACTTTCTGTGGAATCTATTTGTGATCTTTTCTATGGGACAGCTTTTGATTTACTGTCTCTTTTGAGTTTACTTTGTCTCTTTCAATTTCCATCTATGGAATACACAGTATTGTTGGGTCTTTGTGTGAGGATGTTTAACTGAAACCCTGGAGAATGTTTCGCATTCTTTAGGCTATCATTGGGAAATGGTCTGCAATCTTGAAAAGGGTTGCAGCTCTTGTACCCTCTTCGAAGACCTTCATTAAAGCTGTAAAAGCCTTTTTGGTTTTGTTCTCATGTGTGCTTATTTGCCTTGGTTTTGAGTCATTTTTTGCAAGCATACCATTCAGTTAAAATCCTTGGTTTATCTTTGAGCATGATAAAAACATTTTGTTTTGTGTCTTCATTTTTTTCTCCTATAAGACAAATGGGGCCATATACTCAAGAAGGAAAGAGCCGATTTATTAAAACATTTTGCAGACAATCAACTAATTCAAAGCAGATAAATATTTTTGATTTCCATCTTAGCTATTTTATTCCCTAATATAAAAGAACAAGTTGAATATAGTAGGACTAATTAAATGGGTTAGTGCGCCCTGGATATTGTTCAGAGTAGCATAGTTTTTAGGGAAATTGAAAGCAATTGTTTTTTTCTTACAAGGAGTTATTACATAAGCAAAAATACCCCTCCTACCAAATATTTTAAAGTCCATGTATTTTACATCTCAAAATGTTTGGATACTTAAAAAGAAAATCAAGGATATTGGAAATGGTAATTGTTCTCTTTTTTAAAACTGCAAAAAAATAGTGAGAACCCTAGGCCCTTCAACGAGCAAATATCCCCTCTCCCACTCCAAACTTGTGTTAAGTTTACCCTAATCTGTCTTCTTATTTTAAGTTTGAACTTAGATTTCTTACATACATGGTAAACTGTAAACCTAACTGAATGAGTTATGAGCACACCTTTATAACCTCCTCTTCTACCCCAATCTCTATAGTTTAAGCGGCTCCCAAACCACAATGTGTCCACCAACTGTTCAAACAATGTTTCAAATAAGGCAAATGTCAAGCTATAACTTATACCAGACTGTTTCTGTGCCTACTATACTTCCATTCCTGTATATCACTTTCTTTTCCTAGCTTCTAAATATTTTCCAGATATGTGGTAGCCCCAAAGAGAATTTTCCTAAATATATCTTATTCTAGAGGAGCTGTTCTCAGTTCATGGAAGCGTTTGGTCTTATCGATTAAACTTGAAGATCTAATTTTATTACTAAATTTTTTTCTTTTAAAAGATATACGGTAGGAGTGAGATGCAATGTAGAACTCCAGAGTGAACCCTGGGCATCCAGTGACCAAGCAAGGTTCCTGCTGGGCCAGGTGTGATCCATTATGCTCTCTTGCAGCAACTTCCTGGAGACTGTGGTAAATTTTCTCTCAGAATTCTGAAGCTCCACAAATTTGTGTTTGAACTGAGTTTGCTTGAGCAATTTGAGCTGAGTCTTAACTTAGTCGCCTAGGCTGCAGTGCAGTGGCAGTGACCTCAAGTCACTGCAACCTTCACCTCCCAGGTTTAAGGGATTCTCCTGTCTCAGCCTTGCCAAGTAGCTGGGATTGCCGGCAGCCTCCCACCATGCCTGGCTAATTTTTTGTATTTTTGTAGAGATGGGTCTCACCATATTGGCCAGGCGGGGTCTAGAGAACCTCCTGGCACTGAGGTGAATCCACCCGCCTCAGTCTCCCAGAGTAGCTGGGATTACAGGCGTGAGCCACCGTGCCTGGCCTGAGCAGTTTTTGTTATACAAATCTGTGTTTAGAAGTCAAATGAAATTATACTGGGTACAGGATAAAATTGGATCTGATAATTAACAGGATTAGATACAGCTAGATGCTTTTGGATGTCTGAGCAGTGGTAGGCAGAAGCTTACAGTAAATGACAATGCAATAGGAATGATAAGAACTCCAGTTTTAGGAAATTTGCAGAAATTTTTGTGTTTTATCCACTTTTGTTTTCTTTTTTGATTCTTGTGAGCTTAGACAAAAAAAAAAAAATTAAAAAGTCTGGTTAAAAAAATCTATAAGCCTGAAAGCCAGAATTCAAAGTAAACATGGGACTCTCAGTTTCTAAAGAACCCCAACACTCCGTTATATACATATAGTCTGCATTTGCACTTATAAGTGTTAGGCACTAAAAGCATGAAAATAGCTTACAAAAAGGCAAAGTAGTCCTTTTAACAGTGATTTTAAATTACAATGCAATGTTCTAAATGAACAACACTGCCACCTTAAAACTACTTCTTAATAATAGAACCTTCAAATTAGTTTAACACCAGGGATGCTAATTGATATGCAGTACACCATTACAAAAAAAATTTCTATATTTTGTTGCCTTTTACAAAAGACTCTATAAAAGGCAAATAAAAAAACTGAAGCAACTAATTCAGAAGAAATAATGACTCCATAAGCCTTTGGATGAGTTGCTATTCTGCTATGAAGGTAGAAAGCAAGCTGGATAAGACATTTATAAAAAGTAAGCTCTCAGGTAATGTAGGCTTGCTTTATTCTTCAGAGCTATTCATGCTGAGTCCAGGCATAGAGGATGCTTTCTTGCCATATTAGTTAATGAGTTCCACTTTGAAATAAGTAATTGCAAACTAAGAAACTAAAGCTAAGTTAAGAGGTGCCTGTTAAATCAAATCCATCTCCAAAATATACCTTTCAGACATTAGGCTGACTATTTTGAAACCATTTTGTAAAAGAAATGTGCACTTATAAAAGAAATGTCAACTTATAAAATTATATGCCTCTTCACCAGGAAGGAAGGGTGGATTGAGTCACTAGAAACTCTTACCATTATTTTAAATTTACATGGCAAGGCTTACCTTTATTTAGGGTGTTTTTCCTTGCTATCTTGTCTTAACAGGGCCTTTACCTATACCATCCTTCCTTGGTTTGAGCAAATGATGGTACGCTATATAGGCCTGAAATCTCAGCTCTGTGCTTTTGGGATATAAATTTTTACCTTGCTTTCCCTAAGAATCATTTCATGATAAGAGGTGAATTTAAAGCTGGGCAGCAACTGGAGATTGTAGTAAATCAGCTCCCAAATTCTTAAGCTCCACAGATATGTGTTTAGAACTATCTGAGTTTGATTGTTTTCTTATATAATCTGTGTTCAGAAGTCACAACAGAAATTGGACTGGGTCTATAACAGCACACACCTGTAGCCCCAGCTACTCAGAAGGCTGAGGCAGTCGAGTCTATTGAGCCTAGAAGTTCACCACTACCGTGTGCTATGATCATGACTATGAATGGCCACTGCACTCTAGCCAGGGTAACATAGCAAGACCTTGTCTCTTTTTTGAAAAAAAGTTTGAGGCCGGCACGGTGGCTCACATCTGTGATCCCAGCACTTTGGGAGGCCAAGGAACGGATCACTTGAGGTCACGAGTTTGAGACCAGCTTGGCCAACATGGCAAAACCCTGTCTCTACTAAAAATACAAAAAAAATTAGTTAGGCATGGTGGCACACCTGTAGTGCCAGTAACTTGGGAGGCTGAGACACGAGAATCGCTTGAACCTGGGCGGCAGAGGTTGCATTGAGCTGAGATTGCACCACTGCACTCCAGCCTGGGTGACAGAGTGAGACTCTGTCTCAATTAAAAAAAAAAAAAAAAAAAAGAAAGAAGGTGTGAATTTGTGGTTGCCTAGCTAACAATTTACTTAAGGCAATTAAAACAGGTAATTGGAAGGTTGATAGTCTGAATGGGGAAAAAATATTTAAAAATTGGCAAATAAAAAAGCTTAATGGAAGTTATAAGATCTTCTGTCTATATGTCTATGTGTTATGCATGTATGGTTTTTCTATGTGATCTAAAACAGTATTTGATAAAGTTACATTAAAGTCACTTTAAATAAAGTTTTTTGGTAAAATAAAATAGGAATGTATTTTATCGGTATTAAATGAAATTCAACCTCTTCCTTGGGTCTACTTCTCAGACAGGCTTATGTTGTCTGTGATACACATTTAAAGTTTATAAAAGTGCTGCTTCTGTAATGTTTTTTATACTTACTTGATTTGTTTCCGAGCTTATGTATTTGGTTTTGAAACTTTAGATTCTGAGGCCTAGATAGGGGACCATGGTGAGGCCTCAGGACATATGTGTGGCCACAGCACCTGTACTGTCAGCTGCAGTGCAGAGCCAAGCCCCAAAAGGCCCCATTCTCCCTGGCCCAGCTCGGTCTCTGGCCATGCTGGGAGGATCAAATCCTCCAGTCATCCTTTTCACAATTCTATCTACTGTTCTGAGCTTTACACCTGATGTGTAAAGTTAGGACCCCAAATATATCCTGCCCTTCATAGCTGTCCTTGGGTAGCAGGTGGGAGTTCTTGGACCCAAAATGACTGGGGAGGCCACTGGGGAGTCTGCTAGTGTCAGAGCTTCAAAAATTCTTCTTTGCAATTTAAATTCTGAGAGTCATGCTATGTTAATTAAAGTAATAATCATAAAATCTCTAAGTCATTTCTAAGTAAGTTAAAATATTAAAACAAACCTTAGTTTAAGAGTATATACCTCAGCATCTTATTTTTGTATGATGTAGGAAAAGAAAATATATTTAGATCTATTAATAAACAAAAAAGGAGAAAGTATGTCTTTGTGAAAAAGTATAAAATGGTTTTCATCTACAAATACTTATATTAAAAAGTTCAAAATTAATTACTTCCCAGATGTTTTTACTGGGAATTAGAGTTGCTAAGAGTTAAAATTGTATTTAATATATGTAAGTAAAACTACTGGATATAAAAGAAAGAATTCTGTATGCAGAGTGTATTAAAAACTAATATAGCTCTTGGTGAGTAAAATTGCAAAGGCATCAAAGATGTGTGTTTGTTAAGAAAAATAATCTTAACTAGTTTAGAAGTTATGTAAAGATTATTTCAAAATGAAGGAAAAATGATGTAGATAAAACTAACAGGGTACAAAATGTTGGAGAAATCAAAATAAATAGAAAATATTTTAGAACATGTTATAACAGGTTGATGAATCTCTTTTGTGGTCAAAAGCTAACAGTTTAATAGATTTGTTTATAAGGTTTTATTAAAATTAGCTTTAATATTGATAACATACTAATAAAATAAGTAAAATTTAGCTTTTGCATTTGAACAAGAATTTCATGTAGTAATAATAAGAGATAGTAAAATATTTTTGTTTACATTTAGAGTAAACTATAAGAAAAAAGAGGGGAGAGTAGAGATTCTCTGTTATGTTGTCTTTATTAGAACATTTATTGTTTGATGTACTGAGTCTCCTCTATCAAAGAGTAAAGCTTTTGCTTTTAAAATTCTTTCAATTATTACTTTGGCAGAATAAATGGTTATTATTGGTATCATATTTTAAGTAAGTGTTTCAAACCTTTGATGTATTTGACACGCTTTCGGAAATCAAATATTAAAATAAAAAATAACTATTTTTGAACATAAGCTAACTTTGGGAGATTATGTAGGGCTCCTGAGGTACCAAAAGAAAGTTAAAAAATAGGCATATGTATATATTAGTACATACATATACTAATGTATATCTATACATATACTGGAAAATATATCCTTCTATATATCTATACTGGAAAATATATCTATAATGGAAAATATATCCTTCTAAAAAATTATGAAATAGTTTAAATCTACAAATACTTATATAAAACAGTTCAAAATTACTTAGTTTTTAGGTTTTTTAAAAATAGGCATACACGCACACACACACACACACAAACACACACACACACAGTGTGTGGGATGCTTTGTTCTCTTTGTAAAAGCAATTCGGTCAACTGAATTTCCTTCTTCTTAAATCCCTGCTAACTATATGTGTTCCATCTGCTTCTCTTTCTCATTGGCATATTTTTTTTGCCGGGAATAATGTAAAACTCAGAAGGGAGAGAATGGGCGGGGTGTGGAATAAAAAACTACATATTGGGTAAAAGCACATTATACAGTGGTGAATTCTAGATTTATGACAGGTGCACTAAAATCTCAGAATTCACTACTATATAGTTCATCCATGTAACCAAAAATGACTTGTACCCCAAAACTATTGAATTTTTAAAAATATCAAAAGAAAACCTCGTTAGCCTTTGAGAAACCTAATACCTCTTCAAACTGGCTCCTCTTGTAATAACCTAACTTGTGTTAGCCTAACTGACTCCATCTTAGCTGTAAGCTTCAGCCTGGCTTCTCCCTCTCTGCCACAGCACTCACAGGTGGATTACTGAATCAGGCTGTACTCAGAGCTTTGAACAGTTGAGCTTTGGGTCACGCTGTGCTCAGTACCTGTACATCCTGCTTGGCAAGCACACCTGCTATTGTGAATACCTCTCTTGGTAATTGATTGTATGGAAGTCCCCCCTGCTACCCCCCTTGATAATTGTATGGAAATACACTTAGTAACCAGGAACTATGGAAACCTCCTGCCTCCTGGTTACCAGCCTCCTCCTGCTAACTTGCTTATTCTGCTTCTGTAAAATTCTCCTTCAGCTAGGCTCCCCCTACCCTACCTAAATCAAGGTATAAAGAGAAATCAAGCCCCTTCCTCGGGGCCAAGAGATTTTGAGCGTGAGCTGACTCTTGGTTGCCGGCAATAAAAGGACTCCCGAATTCACACTCAGAGCGTGGAGCTTTCCTTCTAACTCACTTAAATACTGCACTCTAAGACTTGTTCTTCCATTTCATTTTGTCCATTTTTCCTTTTACAACATTTGATAACATATGAAGCACCTGGAAGAGACTCCTAATGATCCTGAGACCTCTTAAAGAACAAAAATTGGCACCACTGATACCCTTTATTAGATAACCCTATTGTCTTTATGGAGTCCCACAGGTTGTGATTAAGGAAGTTCCTTTCAAGTCTTAAGTTCTATTTTCCTTAACATTAAAAAATATCCTTGATCCTTTTGACTTTTCCATATCTGCGTTATATGTTGTGTTTACCTGCATGTATATGTCTATACATGTGTTTGTATGTTTTACATGGTACAAATTAAGTTAAAGATGCACTGCTGTTAAAAGAAAGTCATGGGGTAGGGGGAAGATACACTATATTTCATAGTTTAAATAAATAATCCCAAATATTTTTCAGGTTCATGTGACTTGGGTAAATCATTTGGTAAATAAGACTAGTATAATTTTGTTGGTTTGATAAAGACAGTTATGTTTTCTGAGTTAGCAGGAAAATATACATATATATAACTTTAATAAAAAATTTAACTTCAGTTGATGACTAGATTTGTCTAACAACTTATGCAATTTTTAAAACCTAATTGTAAGTAATAAATTAAATAGATGTAAATGGGATTAAAGATTACATGTAAACTTTTTAATAATAATTATGTTTTACAATATACTTACTTAAATAGGTTTTTCAAATATTTTTGGTTAACTACACCTTAGAGTTTTTCTAAGCTGAATTAAATGATAGGTATTCATTGAATATCTAGTTGTCTAGATATTCCAAAAAAAGAAATAGTGCTAAAACATTAAGTACTAAATATGAGTTTAAATTTATATGTGTTTGCGTATGCTAATTTGCAGCCCTATTTACAATAGCAAAGACATGGAATCAGGCAAATGCCTATCAACAATAGACTGGATAAAGAAAATATACACTGATAAATATACGCCATGAAATACTGTGCAGCCATAAAAAAGAAATGAGATCATGTCCTTTACAGGGTCATGGATGGAGCCGGAAGCCATTATCCTCAGCAAACAGAAACAAAACACCGCATGTTTTCACTTATACATGGGAGCTGAATGATGATAACACATGGATACATGGAAAAAACACAGTCGGGGGTGGCAGGGTGTAGGGAGAGGGAGAGCATCAGGAAGAATAGCTAATAAATTCTGGGCTGAATACCTAGGTGACTGGTTGATCTGTGAAGCAAACCACAACGGCACTAGTTTACCTATGTAACAAACGTGTACATCCTGCACATGTACCCAGAAATTAAAAGTTGAAGAAAAGAAAATTTGTATGCATTTAGCTTCTTATTTCAGAAAAAAACCCCAAAGATATTTGAGTTTGTTAGCAGATGTGGCCTGTTTCACATTAAAGATTCTTCTATAAATTGCCTATATTTTTATAAATTATGAGATATGTATTCATGAAATGGTGCATAAAAAGTTGCTTACTTCTTAGGTGTTTCACTGAAAATTAGGGCTGCTAAGATTTAAAATTATCATCGACATATATAATTAAAGCTACTGTTACTCGAGGGGTTCTTTAGAGGGACAGAACTAATAGGATATATGTATGTGTGAAAGGGCATTTATTAAGATTTGACACACAAGATCACAAAGTAAAGTCCCATGATAGCTCATCTGTAAGTTGAGGAGCAAGGAAGCCAGTGGTGGATCAGTCCAAGTCCCAAAATTTAAAAAGCAGGGAAGCTGATAGTGCAGCCTTCACTCAGTGGCTAAAGACCGGAGAGCCTCTGACAAACCACTGGTATAAGTCCAAGACTCAAAAACTGAAGAACTTGAAGTCTGATGTTCTAGGGCAGGAAGCATCCAGCACAGGAGAAAGATGAAGGCCGGAAGACTCAGCAAGCCTGTTTTTCCATCTTCTGCCTGCTTTATTCTAGCCACGCTGATAGCTGATTAGTTGGTGCCCACCCAGATTAAGGGTGGCTCTGCCTCTCCAGTCCACTGACTGAAATGTTAATCTCCTTTGGCAAGACCTTCACAGACACATCCAGGAAAGATACTTTGATTCCTTCAATCCAATCAAGTTGATACTCAATATTAACTATCACACTATGTGTTACAAAATGATTCTTTATGCATAATATATAAGAAAAATACGATTATAAGATATGAGGATGTGGCCTTTGTTGAAAGAGAAGTAATTTTGTCTACTTTGGATGTTACTTAAAACTTGTTTCATAATAAAATAATTGTAAAATGTTACATGTAAACTTGAATGTATAAAATGTTATAAAGTGGTTATAGAAGGTAAATCTTATTAAAAATTTATGCATGATTAAACTGACTGAGATTAAATAAATTTACTATAAGAGTTTTTAAAAATGAGCCTAACATCACCAGCACAACTAAAATTTAAACAAGATTTTTGTGTAATATTGATGAGATAGTAAAAATTTTTTCTCCACTTCTTGAGTAAACAGCAAAAAATTTAAAAAGAGGGGAAAGAGAAACAAGTTCTGTGTGCCTCATGCTATCTTTTTTAGGTCTTTTGATTTTTTTTTGGAACACTGAGTCTCCTATCAAAGAGTGGGATATGCTTTTTGAAATTTTTTAATTATAATCTTGGCTAAATGAATTGTTTTATAGTTATCTGTAATTTATTATAATTGAGTTTTAAAATCTTTGACATATTTGGCAGGCTTCCCAATGTCAAATTGTAAATTCTACAATTAAGTCATGTTGACCTCAAACTAACTTTGGGATGCTCCAGAGGGCCCCTTATAATGCCTAAAAAAAAGAGAGAGAGCTAATAAGTAGACTTATTGGATACAATAAACTGTATGGGAAGCATTATCAAATAAGAAATGATGTTCAGCCTTCTTTGAGTTATATTTGTATAGATATGTTATTATGTGTTTCTGATATGTCATGATCCATGTCATCAGTCACATTTTGAGCTACTATTTTAGATAGTTTTGGTCCACAGAAAACCTAATTTCCTTATCGTGTTTTTAACCATAGTAATTTAAGTCTTGTTTTCTACATGTAATTCTCATGCCTTTTTTCTGAAAACTCTGGAAATCCTTTAATGTAATGTCTTTTTTTTTTTTTTTTAAGAGATAGGATTTTGCTCTGTTGCCAAGGCTGGAGTGCAGTGTGCTAATCATACCTTACTGTAGCCTCAGCCTCTTAGATTCAAGGGTCCTCCTGCCTCACCCTTATGAGCAGCTAAGACTACAGGTGTGTGCCACCACACCTCGCTATTTTACTTTTATTTTTTTTAATATATTTTATTGCATTTTAGGTTCTGGGGTACATGTGAAGAACATGCAGAATTGTTGCATAGGTACATACATGGCAATGTGGTTTGCTGCCTTCCTCCCCATCACCTATATCTGGCATCTCTCCTCATATTATCCCTCCCCAACTCCCCACCCCACACTGTGCCTCTATCAGTTCCCCTACACAGACCTCAGTGTGTGATGCTCCCCCTCCCTGTGTTGATATGTTCTCATTGTTCAACACCCGCCTGTGAGTGAGAACATGCAGTGTCTGACTTTCTGTTCTTGTGTCAGTTTGCTGAGAATGATGGTTTCCAGGTTCATCCATGTCCCTACAAAGGACACAAACTCATCGTTTTTGATGGCTGCATAGTATTCCACAGTGTGTATGTGCCACATTTTCTTTGTCCAGTCTATCACTGATGGGCATTTGGGTTGGTTCCAAGTCTTTGCTATTGTAAACAGTGCTGCAATGAACATTTGTGTGCATGTGTCCTTAGAGTAGAATGATTTATAATCCTTTGGATATATACCCAGTAATGGGATTGCTGGGTCAAATGGAATTTCTATTTCTAGATCCTCAAGGAATCGCCACACTGCCTTCCACAGTGGTTGAACTAATTTACACTCCCACCAACAATGTAAAAGTGTTGCTATTTCTCCACATCCTCTCCAGCATCTGTTGTCTCCAGATTTTTTAATGATTGCCATTCTAACTGGTGTGAGATAATATCTCAGTGTGGTTTTGATTTGCATTTCTCTAATGACCAGTGATGATGAGCATTTTTTCATATGTTTGTTGGCCTCATATATGTCTTCTTTTGTAAAGTGCATGTTCATATCCTTCACCCACTTTTGAATGGGCTTATTTGTTTTTTCTTGTAAAACTGCTTTAGTTCTTTGTAGATTCTGGATATTAGCCCTTTGTCAGATGGGTAGATTGCAAAATTTTTTTCCCATTCTGTTGGTTGCCAATTCACTCTAATGATTGTTTCTTTTGCTGTGCAGAAGCTCTGGAGTTTAATTAGGTTCCATTTGTCTATTTTGGCTTTTGTTGCCAATGCTTTTGGTGTTTTAATCATGAAATCCTTGCCTATGCCTATGTCCTGAATGGTTTTGCCTAGATTGTCTTCTAGGGTTTTTATGGTGTTAGGTGTTATGTTTAAGTCTTTAATCCATCTGGAGTTAATATTAGTGTAAGGTGTCAGGAAGGGGTCCAGTTTCTGCTTTCTGCACATGGCTAGCCAGTTTTCCCAACACCATTTATTAAACAGGGGAATCCTTTCCCCCATTGCTTGTTTTTGTGAGGTTTGTCAAAGATCAGATGGTTGCAGATGTGTGGCATTGCCTCCGAGGCCTCTGTTCTGTTCCGTTAGTCTATATCTCTGTTTTGGTACCACTACCATGCTGTTTTGATTACTGTAACCTTGTAGTATAGTTTGAAGTCAGGTAGCGTGATGCCTCCATCTTTGTTCTTTTTGCTTAGAATTGACTAGTCTATGCGGGCTCTCTTTTGGTTCCATATGAAGTTTAAGCTTGTTTTTTTCCAGTTCTGTGAAGTAGGTCATTGGTAGCTTGATGGGGATAGCATTGAATCTATTGTTCATTCTTTTTTTATATTTTCTCTTTACTTTTTCTCTTACTGAGGTATTTCAGAGATTCAGTCTTCAAACTCTTACATTCATTTATTAGCTTGGTCAATTCTACCATTAATACATGTGGTTTCATTATAAAATTTCTGTAGAGTGCTTTTAGATCTGTCAGATCAGTCTGGTTCTTTCTTATAATGGTCATTATTTTGTTTATCAGCTTCTGAATTGTTTTATTGTAATCCTTATATTCCTTAGACTGGATGTTAATGATCTTTGTTGCCATCTGTATTCTGAATTCAATTTCTGCCATCTCATTCTGTGTAAGAATCATTGCTGGGGAACTAGTGTGATCATTTGAAGGTAAGAAGAACTCTGGCCTTTTTAGTTGCCAGAGTTCTTGTGCTAGTTTTCTTATCTTTATGAGCAGATGGTCCATCAATTTTTGAAGTTCCTGACCTTTGAATTTTTTTCTTTTATTGTGTTTTATATCCTGGGAGGGTTGACTGTGGTATATGGTGGGTTCAGTAGACTGGCTTCATTTCTGGAGGATTTTAGTGGGTCAAGGCTCAGCTCATTATGCCTGAACTACATGCTTTAACTCTGGGGGCTGGTATCAGGCCCCTGGCTTTATTCTCTGGCTTTTGGATGTTAGAAACATGCCACTGGTCTCAACACTTCAGTAGGTGGTGCCAGTCACAGGGCTTTGTAGGGCAGTGGCAGCAGGCCTGCTTGTGTCCATGTGCATGTTCAGCAGACTGTGTGTGCCCTCTGTGAGCAGGTTCACATGTGCAGCAGCTGCCACTGGAGGGAGGGGAGATCCACTGGTCCCCTTGCATAGTTTCACGTGGGTGGCAGTGTCAGCATGGGTTCAGGGATCTGGTGGGCATGGGGCTGGTGGTCTCTGTGCCTACAAATGTTCTTGCAGCATTGGTGGCATGTCAGGGTGTTGGGAGAATGTGACATGCTCATGCTGGCAGTTGTGGCATGGCAGGGCATGTTCACTGGCAAGGAAGATGTAGCAAGGTCCACCTACATGCACATCCACTGACAGTTATGTGGGGGTGGCCGTGGATGAATGTGTGCAGACAAAATGATTCAAGGAAGGCTACAGTTGGGGGAAGGCATGGGTGGGCTGATGTGTGTTCATGCGGGTGCTCTACTGGAGCTCTCCACTTGTCAAACATGATCTGCCAATGCAGAAGCTTTGTTGCAGGCCCCCAGGAGGCCCTCCATCTAGGCATTTGTAGCTGCACTACAGGTAGGCACTACCAGACTGGGGACCCAGAGAGGCCAGCAAACCATGGTATACTCAAGCCAGATCTATCCCATCTCATGGGCAAGACCATCCTACATAGTTTACACCCGATAGTTTCCTTAGAACTAAAGTCTCCTAGGGGAGCAAAATGAGCTTTGGAGAATGGGCATCACCAGCCCCCACACTAAATCCTCAGGCTCTGCCTCAACTAGAGCTCTGCCCCTACCACTTCTCTAGCCACCTCTCCCTGACCACTCCATGAGGGTTGTAGGGTCTCCTCCTACTGGCAAGATTTCCAAAGCCTGTGGCAAGAGTGTGTTGCTCTTTACCTGCTAAACTTACCCCTTCCCCAGGAGTCATTGGGAGCTAAGAATGAGTGTAGGTGCATGGTAGTCCCATGCAGTGTCCTCAGCTTTCCTCCTCTTTCAGCCTAGCATCTGTGTCTCCCCTCCATCCATACTCAATGATTTCCCTCTGAAGATCTGCACAGCACCTAATTCAATATTACATCCTCCGCATATACTATGATGTCTATCACACAGATATTCCTCAATAATAATTGACCCTCTGAGTAAATGTAATATGCATAGTAGTAAGAGGAATAATTCTACTCACTGCTATGTTCAAGCATTATTGTGTGACAAAAGGAGCATATAAAAGTTTTATGGGGCATATGACAATGACGCATACCAAAAGCAAATGTAGGGTATACAGTTACCAAGATGTGGCTTCCTCCAGTTTGCTTCTTCTTAACCACTCAGTTTAAAATTGAAAAACCCACATATAGAATATATTCATTTATGTATTTGTTTATGTATCAGATAATTACGTAACTACACAAAATGCTGTATTTTTTCTGAAACCTACTGGCTTATGCGTATCTGAGGATTCTTCATTTTAATTGAAAATGAATTAATCTTTACAAAAGGATTTATAATTCATTTTTTGAAAACAGAATAGAAGAAATTGAGCAATATATTTTTTCTCTCAATATTTGAGTATAATCCTATTCAAAAACCATAAATTATTTAGCACAATACAAGGGCAAAAATGTGTTTAACTTTCTCCCTCTCCTCCCATACTTAAATCTACCAAGAACTTATTCAGAATAGATACTTGAATACCTCTTTCTACAAGCTCACTCATGCCAATTAGAAGTTATTGCCTGGCAATCGAACTTTATATTTTACAGTGAAATCACATCATCATAAAAACAAATTGATAGAAAGAGCTTTCGCTGTTTTGTCACTAACGCAACAGAAATTTGTGGTTTTAAGAAGTCATGGGCTTTTTAAGAAAAGGTTAGGTCTTATTTATTAGTTTTCTTTTGTCTGAGACATATAGAATTTGAACAAAATTTCTTCTTTTGTGAGAAAGTAACACAAAAACAGAGGTATTTTTGTCTACATAGAAAGGAAAGAGAGCCATAAAAATATTCTATTAATGAATTGAACCAATTAGTGGTTAAAAGCAGTGAAATTTATTCAAATCAGCAAAGAATAAGAGCCCCAAAAGATTGAAGGCAAAGCTTGGAGAGGATATGGAAAAAGGTAAATGTATGCTGTTCATAGATGAATTAAAGTCATTTGGCAGAAATTATAGTTTCTTTCTTCTCCTTCTTTCTGGAACACAGTCCTATTTACCATCAGACAATGAGGCTGGGTATTAAAGAGGGGAAGCAATTGGAAGGGAGAATAATTCATACATTATTCCTGTCTTTGGTATAAATATCCTGGGCACCTGTAGCTCTGGGACAGTTATGAAAATAGAAGTACTTCAAAATTCAAAACAAATTTGTTCCAGGTCTTTGCTATTGTAAACTGTGCTGCAATGAACATTCGTGTGCATGTGTCCTGGCACATATACACCATGGAATATTATGCAGCCATCAAAAATGATGAGTTCGTGTCCTTTGTAGGGACATGGATGAACCTGGAAACCATCATTCTCAGCAAACTGACACAAGAACAGAAAATCAAACACCGCATGTTCTCACTCATAGGCGGGTGTTGAACAATGAGAACACATGGACACAGGGAGGGGAGTATCACACACTGGGGCTGTCGGGGAAAAAGGGGAGGGATAGTGGGGGTGGGGAGTTGGGGAGGGATAGCATGGGGAGAAATGCCAGATATAGGTGATGGGGAGGAAGGCAGCAAATCACACTGCCATGTGTGTACCTATGCAACAATCTTCCATGTTCTTCACATGTACCTCCAAACCTAAAATGCAATAAAAAAAATAAAAAAGAAAACAAAAAAACAAAAAAAAAACAAATTTGTAAAATTTATGTTTTACCATGCAAATTATGTACTTCATACATGCGTACAAAGTGAAGCAAAATGATTTGTTTAGGAAAATGTTTTAATTTGTATACATTTTTGATATTTTACATTTGTGAATGAATGACAGTATTACACTTGGTCAATTCCAAGTGTATTTCCGAATACTATTCAACTCAGCTTTGTGTGTGCCTTGAATGTGGAAAAAATGAATTGAGTGGTGGTAGACACAAAAAGTTGTACATTCATGAGTATTCACATAGAGCTGCATTCAGTCATTTGCACTTTGGTACGTGAATAACAAGTGACGATTTGCCTACTTAGCTGCTATGTAGGCAAATGTAGCCACCAAGGTGAGAAAGGACAGTGATTCAGAAGAAAGTGCAAAAAGTGGAGGTTTCTGTAATCTTAGAGTGTTTCCATTTGCTTAATGGATTAACAGAGGATCTGGTTACACAAGAGTTAAAAATCAGCATCTTTTCTTTACAGCACCCCCATAGTCACAGGCACTCAGGAGATTTACATTTATTGAGTCATGAGCTTTTGGCACTAAATTGATGAGATCCTGTTGTTGGAAGTGAATAGGCCTTGGTTATGTGTGTTGGTACAAACATGTCTTTCCATTTAGAAGTTCAAAAAAGCTTCCAACAAGCAATCCACACAAAAGGGGAAAAGACGCATCAATTTTGCTTAAACCCTTTTAAGGTAGTGCCATTTCTCTGATGCATGTGCTGCGATTCTTTTATATAAGTGACCTAAAAGTGTATTCCTAATTTATTTATTTAAGGAAAACTTGATAGAGTGCCTGCCATAGACCAGTCAGGGAAGAAAGAGTTTCTATTAGAAATACTATTTGAATTAAAAACCTAATAATGAATTAGAATAAGCCAGAAACATAAAGTTAAGAAAATTCAGACAGAAAAAAAAAGTTTAACAGTGACAATAGTATATATTCATTGCACTGATACTGTATACAAGAACTAGAGATTGAAAAGTGGTGACAGACAAATCTGTAGACAAATGAGAGAGAAGGGAAGTGGTAAAAGCAAAGTTTTAATTTTTACTTGTTCTTTTGGGAATTTAGAAAATGTCAGCAGGAAATCAATCTTTTGTAAAAACATAGAAAAGCCAGTCATTCTTAATGCATTATGGAGATGGGGAGTTCTTCATTAAGTGAGTTCACAATCAGTAAGAAATGGAGTAATAGCGATGTACAGAAAATTTTTATGCAAATAAAAGTTCTGCTTTGGGTCACACACATTCATTTTTATATTAAAATGAAAATATATGTCATCCGTAGAACTTACAATTGTAATTCTCTGACTACTGGTCAGTTCTTATGTTTTATCTTTCTTCTGTTCACAAAAACATTCTAAACACTAGTGTACATTTTTTTTTTGTTTTCTACTATAATGGAAATTTAATGGTTCTATATTTAAATTTAACATCATTGGATGAACCCGGAAACCATCATTCTCAGCAAACTGACACAAGAACAGAAAATCACACACTACATGCTCTTATCCATAGGCGGGCGTTCAACAATGAGAACGTATGGACACAGAGAGGGGAGCATCACACACTGGGGTCTGTGGGGGGGGGGAACTAGGGGATGGACAGCAGGGAGTGGGTAGTTGGGGAGGGATAACATCGGGAGAAATGTCTGATATAGGTGATGGGGAGGAAGGCAGCAAACCACATTGCCATGTATGTACCTATGCAACAATTCTGCATGTTCTTCACATGTACCCCAAAACCTAAAATGCAATAAAATATATAGTTAAAAAAATTTAACATCATTTCTATATCATATTAGATACTTGAATATTTATTGAAAGAGTAAAAATCCCAAACAGAGCTGGCAGGATGTTTTAAATGTCTATGTCCATGCTCAGTCTATACTTAACTTTTAATAATATTTAAATACTTACTGGCTTTTTAACTGCATTAAATATTTATCTTGAAGTTTTTTTCCTTCCTGTTAGTGTCAGTTCCTGGAGAAGTCAAGATATAGTTCACTGTATTCTCAAAATAAATTCTCACAGTCAAAACAATAATTTAAAATACATCTATAGGATTCTCGCTTCTACTTAGGATATAGAAAGCTGAAAAAGAGAAAAAGAAAAAACAAAAATTTTAGATAATCTGGAAGAATACAGCGTTTTGAAAAATTTCTAAGAGAGGTAAGGTTTTGGGACAATAAACTATTCTAAGATCTAGGAAAAGGCAGGCACAGCCCAGGAGAAAATAGAATGAAAGCACTCGATTACATAGATGGGGCAGATGCTGAAAAATGGGTATTATGCAGTACAGCTAAAAAATGTTATTTTTTACCAAGTTGTTAAAGGTAGAACATGGGTTAGCATTTAGATGTATCAGAGAAGACAAACTATTTCACCCCAAAGTATGGTTTATTGACATATTTTGAGATGGTTACTCAGAGGGACTGCAGCGAGAAATATCCCTGCAAAGTTTCTTTGGAGGAGATTTTTATCAGTAGAGAAAAATATGCATGAGCAAAATACACAGTCAGGCTTTCTCTAGGGCTTCCTCCTTTGTCAAGGTCTAAAAAATATTAACTCACAGGAGAGAGAAACAGAGTCTGAAACCTTTGCTTGTGTGACACAGAGACTGTTACCACAGGCTACTATCTCCACTTTATGTTACTTCTGAGGTTTCATCAGCTTAACAAGACTGTCTTTGCTAACCATGCCTTTCTTCTCTCTCTCTCTCTCTCTCATAAACTATCTTGCCATGCTCCAAGCCTCTATTCTTTCTGGAACATCAGGATGCTATAAAAACTTTAACCTTCTGACCACTGCTTTGGACCCAATACTTTGTATATGACTCCCATTCCCTTTTGAACATCAATAAATATGTATGCCATTTTTTTTCTGTTAATTTGTCCATTATAACTGATTTATAGACTCAAGTTATGGTACCTTTGGGGGAGAAGATAATTATATTCACCTGTCCAGATAATCTGGGAGAGTTGTGAGTAAAATAATAATTTGCACTAATTTGCAAACTGTTCATTTTGGTCTTCACCAAGTGTTTGATTGAAGGACTTGGGACAAGTTGAAAGCCCTAGGAAAGCTTCCTTCTTGCTGCAGAGCTGCTTGGATGCAAGAATAATTGTGTACAATAATAAAATTCTAAAGTTCCCCCAACCATCTGAATATAATTCCTCAGCCAGGGCATTCTAAACTTTAATCTGAAAGACTGGTTCAGGCCGTGATGGGAAGTGAGGGTTGGACATGCCTCATTATACCCCTCCAGCATTAATATCAATGAAGACTTTAAGTCTGATAAGCAACATTTACAATTAATTTTCTCTGAAGTCTGCTACCTGGAGGTTTCATCTGCGTAATAAAACTTGAGTCTCCACAACCTTTTATTATAAATGACATGTTCATTTCTATTGATACCTGTTTCAACAAAATGCCAATCAGAAAAAATTTCAAGCTACGTATAAACTGAAAGTCCCTGCTTCAAGTTGTTACACGTTTCTGGACCAGACCAATGTATACCTGAAATGTATTTGACTGATGTCTTGTATCTCCCTAAAATGTATAAAACCAAGCTGTGCCCCGACCACCTTGAGCACATGTTCTCAGGCTCTCCTGAGGGCTGTGTCATGGGTCATCATCACTCATATTTGGCTCAGAATAAATCTCTACAAATATTTTACAGAGTTTTACTCTTTTCATCAACAATAATGTGGTAACCAAACACGTGGGATCTCAGAGAGAATGAGGACCCAGAAAGAGTTGCCCAAACTCATAGCTAAGATACCTCTCTGGCTTTGAGCTTCTCTTTTAGTGGACCTGGTAAGTCGTCCCAAGCCTTGGACCTTCCCCTTGGTTGATGGTCCTTGATTTATTCTGAACTGGGTTGTTTTTTTCCTCCATTGTTTAGGAACCTGATTCTAGTTTGGAGATGCATTTTAAATGATCTTCTCCATTGCTTTTCTCCCAGAATTAATCTCCATTTGGCTTGTCTGCATATGTGTGAGAAATTGAACTGTTGTTTTCTTAGATAAATTAGAGACTGTTTTCACAGCTCGGAACAGAAAGGACATTTTACTTCTCCCAGACAAAGGCAACCCCCCATGATGTGCAGTGGCCCTACAGAGAACCCCAACATAATTGGTTTAAAGACACTTGTCCAGGAAGTGCATATAAAGCTGGTCGTGCCATACTTTTAGCCCTCCTAGAGGTGCTAGACCTTCAGAGAAAGAAACTGAGACACCTAAGAGGGCAAAGATGACCCAGTGGTGACATGCTGTGGCATCCTGCTCACAAGCAGCCCACTTTGACCCACTACACTAAAACCCTAGGCCACAGCTCAGTTTCTCCTTTTGAGGAAAAAATCCGCAGGAAACAAATAATCTAGGAATGAGGAAAAAACAAGGAGAATTACCACCTTTCAGGCAACTCCATTGGTTTGATGGTGCCTGTACTTGCAAATTTTTGTGTAAAATTGGCATATTATTGTCTTTTTGCTCACATTTACATCAAGAATAAAGAGCATTAGGTTGACCTGCAAATTATTGAGTTCCTGAGTGCTTCTTTCTTCTATTTTCTTTTCTGCCTGCTTCACATCTGCTCTTACTTTTCTACTGAGATACAAGTCACTGTTTGGATCCAAGTGTTGTTCGTTTTTTTTTGTTTGTTTTATTTTGTATTATTCTGCAAGCCAGTGAGTTTGTAATAACATCCCATATCTAAAGTTCTGAAGTAAAAGATGTGTTTGTGTATGTGTGTGTATTTGAATGACCTTTGTTTCTGTTTGGTTTTGTTGTTTTCTTTCCTATAACCTTGTTCATCTGGAGGGAGTATTTCTTAAATAGTTTCTAAGATCCTGGGATTCTTTATAGAAAACAGAGAAGGTGTCAGATTTCTTTTTGGGCAGAAAGTGTTGCCGGTGGCAAATATCCAAGTCTCCTAGGACCAAATACATTACTGGTAAAAAGTATCCAAGTTACTGGCAGTAAATCTGTACAGGTCTGCAGCAACCTCAACTCTTGTCTCCTCAGAAGAAAGAATATGACTGAAGGGCATAAAGCAGAAAAGAGACTGAGGCAAGTTTCAGAACAGGAATGGAAGTTTATTTAAAAAGATTTTAGAATAGGAAGAAAAGAAAAGTTCTCTTGAAAGAGACCCAAGCAGGTGACTTGAAGAACAAGTGCAGTGTTTAACCTTAATCCTAGGACTTATAGGCTAGCCCACCTCTGGCGTCTTGCACCCCTTTCCCACAATACTTCCCTCAGCATGGTCTGCCCACCTGCACCATGTCTTCCTTACCCTTGGGAAGAGAGCATGTGCAGTCAGTTTAGGAAGTTGTACGCATGCCCATGGGAGGCCTTCTTCCCTTGTCTGGTGAAGTGCCCCTAGAAAGTCATACTCCACCATTTTGTCTCTTAATGCACATGCCCAGGAAGTTGCTTCTCCCTGGTGCCTGCATTCAATTAACACTTCAGTGCAACAAGTGTGTACTGTCAAAAAAAATGGCCCCTCCCTGCTGCTAGCTGCCAATTTACCACTTTTAGAGAGGCCATGTGATAATTATCAAACCATCACCTGATATTCCTAATAGGTGGGGGAGAGCCCTCTCCTGTGGTATTCATGCCTGTCTGAATACCTGTAACAAAACCTCTGTTTCTTCGTTATGGAACCCCAAGAGTATAAACAGAAAAAATTTCCCTTAAGGTCTTAAGCTCTTGCTTGTATTGTGTCACCTAATTTTTTACAATTAAAATAGTTATTGCAACACAGACTACTCTTATATGTTTAAAATAAGAAAGAGTGTAATTTAGACACTTAGAGAAATGTCTTTGTAAAGAAGAAAAAAAAAGGTGCACTGTAAAAACATGGTCTAGCCTCATAATAATTCTCTTATTGGAGACCCAGGATACAGTGTAGGCTGTTTCCAGAGTTCAATGATAGAGTTAAAAGGTGCAGACTAAAATTAGGACTACCTATCTAAATAAAATTGGTGTTCTTAAACAATTCTATGATAGAGTTTTATAATTTTATGTTTAACATGGCAATTAAATTCATTTTAATTTTCCTCAAGGACACTGGATTTTTTTGTCTCTGTACTTAGAGATGTAAATTTTGCTATCTGATTTTTCTTTTTGAGATGGAGTCTTGCTCTATCGCAGATTTTGCTATCTGAATTTTTATCACAGAATTGTTACCCCTGATATGCAGATTTAGGGCCATTTAGCTGACAACTGCCTAGGATAATGAAACAGGTTATCAAGAATTTGGAAATCTAAAATAAGAAACATAGATCTTATGAATTTATAAGATTTACTTCTACATATATTAGACATATCTACATGGATCTATTAGACATACCTATTAGATGTATGCCTAATATATCTGTGTATTTATGTGTTGTGTACATAGTGTTTCACTACTAGTAATATATTTTAAAAGCTCTAATTAATTGGCTTAAACAAAAATAAAAGAATTTAAATCAAATACATTATCAGGAAAAAAAGGCTAAGTCAAATGCTTTTCTAAGTTCATGTGATGTAAGTAAAATCTTTAATAAATTAACTGGCTTTAAATTATTGGTAAAATGTTCAAATATTTTTAAGAATTGTTAGCATTTTTGTGTGCATTTATTGACCAAGCAGTTTCATACTTATTCCTGCATGATACTATAAGATTTCAAAATTTGCCATAAGGTTTATAAAACTATAAACCTAGCCCGAAACAGAATAATCTTTGTTTGTGTAATTTTTCATAAATAAGATATTTTAATAATGACTATCACAGCTTTCATGGATAATCTAGGTAAACTATTAAGTAAATTAATCCGGTAAATGTAATAAATGCTTGCAAACAAACTTCTCATATAATTTATAATCTAAGGTTATAGTAAATAATAGATGTTAATTAAATGTCTGGGTAATTTCCAATTTAAAAATTATAGAAACACATTTTTAATAATATATTCTTAGTAAAAGGTAAATATCTTTGTCTAAATCCAAGCATTTTTAAAGGTTATGTACAAAACAAGGAAAAAAGAACCAGAAAATCAGAAATGTACAGAGAGTTACGAAGAGATAGTTTCTGTAAGAAAGGTAAGAAGAAATGTAATTTTATATAAGAAAGAATCCATAAAGGTGAATTTTTGCCATAAAATAAAATTAAATGGCTGGCTTGTTCAAGGAAAACATTTAGGACAAATAAGAAAGTCCAAGCACATTGTGAATGGTCTAAGTTGTAATAAGGTTAGTAAAAAAGGAATTTATAAAAATGTTTTGAGATTAATAGGCTTTAATTAAAGGAAACTATGATAGTTTTTCTACACTAATATAAAAAGTAAAGACATGATTAAAACAAGTTTTTATTAAAAATATAGACATTAATGCAATGTTTTTAATTTTTAAATTCTATAGTCTGTCTCTTTAAAGTTTTTCAGATTTATATCTCAGAAGTTAATCTCTTTCTCTTTTGAAAAGTTTTTGTGTTGTAGGGTTTTCTTCTCAGTTCAGCTAAAAACATGTTCATTGTCACCCAGCCATGAAAGATTAGGCTCGCAGACACTTTGAAGGGCAAGAAAGGCAGGGTTTCTTGGGTGAAAAGGAAAAAAAAAAAAGAAAACAGTGACTCTCAGCAAAGTGAGAGTTCTGCTAATAGGCTTCCTGGCTCACAGATTGAATTTCAGCTTTGGTTAGCCCCCCTTGGTCTTACTTTCCCAAGAAGAAACCTCCGGGTGTTGGGCGTCCTATTTATTTCCATCACCTGGCAGGATTTGCAGGATAACTGCTCAGAACTAAAATATTGATCCAAATTTCTACATTACACATTCCCTGTTGTTCTTTCTGAGGTGCAGCTGGAGATTGCTGGTTGGTTCACTGGAGCAAGCAGGGTTAGTCTAAAATGTAGGCAGAAACTTTAAAACAACTAATGAGTTTATAATTTAATGGTAAATGCATGATCAGTTTTGAAACATAATTTCTCTTCATTCTTCATTTTTGTTAAAAAAACGAATTATCATAAGACTGGGTAGTTTGCAAAATAGACTTTAGTCTTACACTTGGCTTGATTATTTGCATAAACTGCAGCAAGGATAATTATTTCTACATAGGCCTTTTTGATTGGCTTTGATGAAACTCTGTTACACAATAAATCTCAGAAAAGACTTTTAAAAGCCCAACCCAGCCATACGTTTGTATCCTCAAATACCTGTGAGTTGGGTGATCCTCTCTTCTGAAGGTCTCAAAATAAACTTGCAGCTCCTGAGGCTGTTAGAAAGTGACATCTTTATTGGCCACAGATCTGGAACCCTGTACAAGGACTGCATAGACAAGGTTATAAGGCCAGTTTTTCCCATGGGGATTTTATTCTCTCTTCAAGTTGAGCTTGACTCCTTAAAGAGAAACATACTTTCTACACAAAGCCTTGGTAGAACAACCAGTTTCTCCAATTGCGTTCTGTTGAAAAAGAAAACGGATTCTTATTTCACTGACGCAAACAACTATATTGCCATAATTTAAGAATACTCACAGTTTCTAAATTCTAGAGGAACCAGGAAGAGAGAAACATCTCCAGATTTTGTTCACAGGAGTATACCTTACTCAATTACTAAAGGCCATAGGTAGTTCAAAATAAGTTTCCTTGACTCCGAAAAACAAAACAAGGATCTGCAATATTCCAAGCAAAATTTAAAAAGGTTGCTTTAGCTTTCTGAGTTCAGTCCATTTAGTTAACACTCGTTTAGCTTGATATTCATGAACATTTTAGCTCTTCCAGAGTCCTGTACATTTTTCTTTATTCTAATCTCACAATCTTCAAAATTATTTGAAACCAGAATTTAAGAGCACCTGTAAGTTTTATAGCTTATTATAATTCATTATTTGAAAAGGATTAAAATAATACAACAATTGTCTGTTAATAACAAAATGTCCAGCATAGTTACAGTTATAAACACAATTGACAAAAAAAAAGGTTATCTCCGTGGTTTACAATAACTTAATATATCAACCTCAATTATAATAATGTCTAAGCTTATGCTTAGACATTAGAATTTTAGAAATCCCATACAATTTTGGAACATATATTAGCATTATTCACCAAAATATAACCTGAAGAAGATTGAACATCGTTTTGGCAATCTCATGTACCTAAACATGTTAAATAATCCTGTTTACATCTCTTCTGGATGTTCCAGGGGACCACAGAACCATCCAAAAAGCCAGGTATCAGGAAACACAATTTAGAAACTGAAGCTTTATTTTGGAAAGACTGTTAAGTACATTAAAGGTTTAAAACACTTGATATTATGATATAGAACTCCACATTACCGTAATTTAATTTGCAAAAATGATGACTCAGAGATTTAAAAAGCAAAAAATCTTTTATAACTCTTTACAAATTTTGCTAAAAAGATTATTGCCTTAAGAGTACCCTGTGGTTTTATTTCAATGCTCAATTTACAGAAAAAAAACATATAATACCCTTTTGAATTTAGTCAATATGTTCACACAAGTAATTTTGCAAGATTAATTTTTACAATATTTTTACCACTTACTTGAACTTTTAGCTTTATCTTATCTAATTCGAAATCATCCTTTAACCTTAGGCAAGAATTTACATTTCCATGCTTTCTTATAATCTTTCATTAAAAACACATTTTATTGTTCTTACACACCTTGCAATTAAATGTTTTCCGTTGTTTCAATTAGATGTTACAATGGTAACTCCTAGCAATTTTAACTTTAATGTAAAACCTGATAAGTTGTTTCATTTGTGTTCTAGGTGCAGCCAAGGTTTGACTCCTTTCAGCATAATTAAGAGTGTGGTTAGTTTCATATGTCCCCAGGCCACACCAAGTTGAACAGGTCTCCAAAACCAAAAAGCAGTTTATAACCTCAAAACACTTAGCAGATCTTTCATCTGACCTGCACAGTTTAGTCCACCTATTAACATTTTGATGACATCTGCATTTTAGCAATAATTTTTAATGCTGTTTTTATTTCTCAAAGGTTAAAGTCACATGAAATGAAATGTACTACAATTTTAATCTTCCCTTTAAAAAGCATTTTACCCAAGTGCTTATGTTTTTTTAGCTCAATTATCTAGCGCTTTTTAAATAGATCACATGCGACACATATATACCTACAAAGACAAACAGAAGAAGATTCAGTAGCTGTAAGATTTTTCATTGGCCAGTTTTTAATTTTCTCATAATTTCTGATACTCACAGAAGTAAAAAATGAAAGATAACACAATGTAAAACAGAACAGAACCTTAATTTTTAGAGTTATTTATCCATTTCTAATTCCTGTTGTTTCATGAGGAAAACAATTTTTTCCAAAATGGGGTCTTTGGTGCCGCCTGTTTTTCCCATGGAGTCCCAGGCTGTTAGAACTTGAATATCTGCTTTTAGTTAAGGTGACTTTAAACCATAGCACACTTTAATAAGGTTCTTTTAAAATTTCCTATTACCTCACTTTAGCCAGGCCAGAAAGCCAATATATCCAGCTTTCAAATTTTACTAAAGGCTCAGAGAAAGGAAAAGCCAAGGCTGTACACGGAGGGGGAGGGAAATCAACAAATAGCAAAAGGTCATGCAGATATCAAACCAGAAAGAACTCATTCCCCAAGGCAGGATGAATCTGGGCCACATGGCTAAACAATGCCCTGTCATGGAGTTACAGGCCATGTCCCCAGTGATATAAAACAGGAGGGAGGCCTGCAGCAAAGTTTGCGATGGATCATACAGAAAGACACACAAAGCACACCAGATTAGCTACAGCTTAAGACTAACCTCAAAAATTCTTTATCACAATTAAAATTCTACAGGAAATATAAACAGTAATATCCATTTTCCAGCCCAGCAAAATGTCCTCCGAAAGGAAAAAATCCTCTCTTAAAAGTTAACTACGGACCTGGTGGAGAAAAAGAAAGAAAAAACAAAACAGTTTAAAAATGCCTAGGGAAAAACCTCTTATTCTTACACAACTGGGTTCCTTTCCCCTGGCTTGGATTGAGTGAGAATCTGGCCAGGCAACCACATGAAGCTCTGGGGCCATGTGTCCCAGCCCCGGCAGGGAGGGGGAGGTGTATTAGTCTGTTCTTACACTAATGATAAAGACATACCTGAGACTGGACAATTTAGAAAACGAAGAGATTTAATACACTCACAATTCCACATGGCTGGGGAGGTCTCAAAATTATGACAGAAGGTGAAAAGCACATCTCACATGATGGCAGACAAGAGAATAGGGCTTGTGTGGGGAAACACCCATTTATAAAACCATCATCTCTCATAAGACTTATTGACTATCATGAGAAGAGCACAGGAAATACCCATCCCCATGATTCAATTACCTCCCCACCAGGTCCCTCCCACAGCATGTGGGAATTCAAGATGAGATTTGGATGGGGACACAGCGAAACCGTATCAAGAGGGCAACGGTGAGCTTCCACTCACCTGCTCTTCCTGAAAAGGGAAGGAAAAAGCCATGGAAAGGTGAGTACAGTTTCCTCTACTCTCAGAAGTCAAAGGGAATAGAGGCGTACAAGCAAAAGGGGAAAAAGGTTTTTTGCTTTGCATCTCATTCACCCTTTCTCAAGCCTCAAATTGTGCGGCAAAATATTGTGGAACTTTCTTGTTAGTTCAGCTAAATGTGGGTCCTTTTCACATGACCATGAAAGATTAGGATCACAGACACTTTGAAGGATGAGAAGGGCAGGGTTTACTGGGTGAAAAGGAAAAAAATGGGAAACAGTGACTCCCAGCAAAACGAGAGTCCTGTTGACTTCCCCACCTCACAAATTGAATCCCAGGTCACCACCCCAGATCAGGAGAGGCCATCCTCTTCCCCTCCTGTAAATGGAGCAAACTTGTGTGGGTCCACCCCATTCTCCCAGAGCACAGGCCGGTCAGAGGTGACCCCTTTATACTTAGCTGTCTCACTTGGTTGGTAACTCTTTCCTTTACCTCTGTTGGCTCCTGTAACTTTTTTAAATGAATAATATTAAGTAAGGGAGATAATTTCTTTCTGAAAATAGGCAAATGAAATATTTTTTGGATCTGCTTTTTTTACTCTGCATGCCTGTAATATCTATATGTTTATAAATGTCAGGTGGAAGTGATGTTTTACTACTAAACTATGTGAACGAACTAATCAACTGACTTGAAAAAAAAATAAGTGCTTATCAGACTGGTACAAGCTAGCTTAGATGACTTTTGATTCACCTGACTTTGATAATCTTTGGCAAGGTTAATTCAGTAAATTTAATCTTAAAGATCTTTCCAATAATTTCAAATTTTGAAGTCATGTTATGTTAAATGAAGTAAACTCTTTTTTTTTCCACTGGGAATTTGGGATATTAAGAGTTAAAATAGTAGACGTATAAAAGGTGTTTTTGGTGAAGTTTATAAAACACAAAGATATACTTTTTTTTTTTAAATATCTTTTTCTAGTAAGAAACTATTTAAGGATGACTTTAAAATGAAGCAAAAGTTATCAGATACAACGAAATGGATAAAAAGAATAATTAAGCCAGGGCAACAAAAGTTACTTCTGAGACTTGTGGTTACTAAGAAGATACTCAATGTTAGTGGAAGGGCAAAACCAAGTAACTACTAAAAACCAGAGAGTAAAATGTAAAGCAATTGTTCCATTTGTAGATTTGTACTGTCAGCTTGCTTAGAAATGTATACTACAGTGGATTATAAAAATAACAAGTTGGTACAAAGTAATTGCAGTTTTTTGCCATTACCTTTAATGCTTTAGAGACAAAATCCTTAATTTTAAGTGCTACAGCATAAAAGAGCTTGTTTGGGTTGATGCAGGGCTCACAGCTCACTAGTGAACAATTACTGAGTATACGTGATCCAAAAGCAGAGGAGTTTATTCCTGAGAGAACAACCAGCCTAATAGACCAGAAAAACAACACTGTGAGGTCTGTTTGCCCTGAAAATGGGACTGCCTGACTCTTCCTATAAAGTACTTAGTGGAGCACCCCAGATGAAGCAGTTAATATGTGTCATACGTAAGCCACATGGGATTGGTTTTATAATGACCAGCATATTTCCCCACCAATATGCCTTTTACCCAGGTCATGAGAAATCTGGCAACATGGGGGCCCCTTTTATGTGTGTGCCCCTCAGGCAGAATCATATAATTATCTGAGTAGCTTTATCAAGTTTGCTGTCCCTCATGGGTCTCACATATGCTTAATGAAACATTGTAAAAGGAAAATGGGAGTCAAAGAACTTGCTCCAGAAGGGTGATGGATATGTTTGGATTGTCACTCACTATTTGCCCCGGATTGGAAAATTTTAAAAATCACAAGGCAGAGGCTGTCATCAGAAAGCTGACATTCCCTGGGGTAATGCTGAAGCAAAATAAAAATTGACAAAATGGCCTAAGACCTTTGGTTCAACTTCCTGCTCCTTTTTCACCAGAAAAGGTAAAATGGTCTGGAGGTGGAAAAGAAAAAGTCCTGGAACCCAAAAAACTTTTTAAAAAACATACAAGTTAAAAGCATTATGAAATTTGAGACGTTTAAACAGACTTTATGTAAGATAATTGTGACTTATTTACCTAAATGTCTTATGTAAATGGATATTGTTTCTGACTAGGAGATATTTTCCCTCTCTAGTACCATAAAACTGAAGTCATGTAAATCTGGCCTTTGAAAAATCTTAATTGGATACATTAGAATTGAAATTATAAATAGTAAGATTCTCTTGAGCCCACAGAATATAGGGTAGAAGCTGGAGTGCTAGTCAGGACAAATCCTTCACTTCATAGCCCTTTTTGGAGCATTTACTGGGGCTAATCGCAAAAGACTGTGAATACTTCCCAATGACAACTACTGAACTAGGAAATTTTACTTGAGGTTCATTTACTGTCTTGCTATGGAATATTAACAGAAGTTACCCTTATGCTAATAGAAATAATAAGGCCCCAAAGAGTTCCGTGATAAAATAAAAACCCTTTAAATAGGATCTTGCTATCTGGAGATAAAAGAGGAGACACTCATGAGTAGGGAGCCTCCTTTTTCCCCTAACATAGACTCTAACAATGTAAGAAGCTGCTAAATTCTATGGCACCTAATAAGTAGCCCTCATCTAACAAGAGCTGTTTGGCATGTGAATGGCAGTTCTAAGGTTAAAACATGTCTTATGTGGAAGGCTGCTGTTTTGATTTAAAAGGATCAAGAAAATATTTTTCTTTTCAGTTATTTATGGAGAAGTATGTTTTTGTAAGCAAATTTGCCTTTCTTTCTTAGTTCTCAAATTCAGATTGTGATTTGTGACCATATAGTTATTTGCATGAGTTTAGTGACAGTCCTTTAAAACAGAACAATTTAACAATCATTAGAGTGAACCGGCAACCAACAGAATGGGAAAAATTTTTGCAAGCTACCCATCGGATAAAGGGCTAATATCCAGAATCGACAAAGAACTAAAACAAATTTACAAGAAAAAACAAACAAGCCCATCAAAAAGGGAGCAAAGGATATGAAGACACATTTCAAAAGAAGACATTTATGTGGCCAACAAACATATGAAAAAATGCTCATCATCACTGGTCATTAGAGAAATGCAAATCAAAACCTCATTGAGATACCATCTCACGCCAGTTAGAATGGCAATCATTAAAAAATCTGGAGACAACAGATGCTGGAGAGGATGTGGAGAAATAGGAACACTTTTACACTGTTGGTGGGAGTGACCCACCAATCCCATTACTGGGTATATACCCAAAGGATTATAAATTGATCTATTATAAAGACACATGCACATGTATGTTCATTGTGGCACTGTTTACAATAGCAAGACTTGGAACCAACAAAATGCCCATCAATGATAGATTGGACAAAGAAAATGTGGCACATATACACCATGGAATAGTATGCAGCCATAGAAAAGGATGAGTTCGTGTCCTTTGCAGGGACATGGATGAATCCGAAAACCATCATTCTCAGCAAACTGATACAAGGACGGAAAACCAAACACCACATGTTCTCACTCATAAGTGAGTGTTGAACAATGAGAACACATGGACACAGGGAGGGGGAGCACCACACAGTGGGGTCTGTTGGGAGGTGGGGGGCTAAGGAAGTGATATCAGGGGGTAGGAAGGCTGGGGAAGGACAACATTAGGAGAAATGCCTAATGTAGGTGATGAGGGGATCGAGGCAGCAAACCACCATGACACGTGTATACTTAAGTTACAATCCTGCAAGATCTGCACATGTACCCTAGAACTTAAAGTATAATTAAAAAAAAAAGAATACTTTGGGACACTGGTCATTTTATCAAGACTTTGACTAAAATAACATATTTTTAGGTAAAGTTTCAGCAAAGCTGACTTAAAAGAAACCTACAGAGCTAATTAATTCATGATGTACTTTATGTGAATATCTCTATAGAGTACCAGATTACAATTTTTCTTCATATTTTTAATTGGTACCCTAATGAAATATATTCCTTTTTCTGTTCTAACAAACAAATACTCTCAATTGTGAAAATAATAATGCTCTTGAATTACTTTCAAGGAAACCAAAATCATGGTATTCTGAAAAGCCTAAATGAGAATCTCCCTCATTTGGCATCTCCACTGGGCCCAATCTGCAAATTTCCTGCTGCTAAAACTGTACTCTCTTTCTCTTTGTCCAAGGACTATTGCAGAAAAGGTGGGTATATGAGATTGTAAGGGCTGGTTTTGAGGCATAGAATTACGTCAAGGTCAGACACTTCAAATGAAGGATGGATACAGTGATGTCTAAACAGTTGATAAAACAAAGCACTTTGCCTTCTACACTATTATGCGTCATGATTACATCCACCCCAATCATAAAGAATTTTCTGCTTTCTATAGACTTATTTCCTGACAGAATAAAGATAACCTTGTGAAAAGGCCTCTAAGTTATGAGTTACAAAGATGATCTTTTTTTTTTCTTCAGAACAATGTATATGTTTTGTATAGCTAGTTGCTCTAAGTCTGTAACTAAAAGTAAACTTACAGTATCTCAACACATAGAAGTTAAAGATAAGCCAATTTTATAAATGTGCTTTTTGCTTTTTGTTTGTTGGTTTTCTACTTAATAATAATAGTTTCAAGTGGTAATGAATGTTTGTCTACTTCTATTCCTATTTGGCCTGGAACAAGTAATTAACTGTAAGTCTTGTTAACTAAGTCCCTTGGCCATAGGGAGTCCCACCAAGGAATAGGATAGACCTAGGGCAAGCCTCCATGCCAACCCAGCAATGCCATTAGACAAAATAAAGATTTGGTGGCCATTGATGTTGCCTCTGGCAAATCATGGCCAGAAGGTGGGATGCAAAAAAAATTATAAGGTTCCCCAACCATCTGAATGGACTTCCTCATTGGCCAGACCACTCTAAAACTAAACCTGAAAGACTTGTTCAGGTCATGATGGGAAGTGGGGGTTGGACATTCCTCATTATACCCCTTCAAGCATTAACATCAACACAGACTTCAAGTTTAATAAGTAACATTTACAATCTATTTTCTCTGAAATCTGCTACCTGGAGGCTACATCTGCAGGAGAAAACTTCGGTCTTTACAACCTTTTCTCATAACACAGACATTCCTTTCTATTGGTAATAACTTTTTCAGCCAGTTGCCAATCAGAAAATTTTTAAATCTTCCTGTAAACTGGAAGCCCCTGTTTCAAGTTGCTCCACTTTTCTGAACCAGGACGATGTATATCTTAAATGTATTTGACTGAAATCTCAGGTCTCCCTAAAATGTATAAAACCAAGCTGTGCCCTGACCACCAGGGGCACATGTTCTCAGACTCTCCTGAGGGCTATGCCATGGGCCATGGTCACTCATAGTTGGCTCAGAATAAATCTTTTCAAATATTTTACAGAGTTTGAATCTTTGTCGACAGTTGCATAAAAGGTACTTAGTTCCACCTAGATCCTTCCCCACTATATCCATTATGAAACAAAAGCCTTAAACTACTGGGCTAAAAAGACCAAATAATTTTTTTGTTAGAACACAGCTGAAGACTCATTGTAGCTTGTGAAAGCAACAACTACAAAACTTTTCTACTTGTGGAGGAGAAGCAGAATTATACACAGACCCTGACCCTTAGAGGTCTTCTGTAGAATTACTAACGAGACTCAAACCATGAGATTTGTGGACACAAGTCTGCCTAATACTGAGTCAGAATGACAACAGTACTAATTTCATACCTTTTATGCAACAATTACTCATCCTTTCAAGCAGATTTGCAACATAAAGGAAGCTTTCTCAGAATTTTTCACTTGTTCCCTGTCCGTCAGTCGAACACTTGCTGTGTTAGTTTGTTCAGGATAATGGCTTCCAGCTTCATCCATGTTCCTGCAGAAGATATGATCTCATTCATTTTTATAGCTGCATAGTATTCCATGGTGTATATGTACCACATTTTCTTTATGCAGCCTATCATCAATGGGCATTCGAGTTTGTTCCATGTCTTTGCTATTGTGAGTAGTGCTGCCAGAAACATACATGTGCATGTATTGGTTCTCGATCCTTGAGGAATTGCCACACTGTCTTACACAGTGATTGAACTAATTAACATTTCCACCAACAGCATAAAATGTTCCTATTTTTCCACAGCCTCGACAGTATCTGTTGTTTCTTGACATTTTAATAATCACCTTTCTGACTGATAGGAGATGATATCTCATTGTGGTTTTGATTTGCATTTCTCTAATGATAAGTGATATTGAGCTGTTTTTCATATGATTGTTGGCTGCACAATGCCTTCTTTTGAGAAGTTTTTGTTTGTATCCTTTGCCCACATTTTCATGGGTTGTTTTTCTCTTGTAAATTTGTTTAAGTTCCTTGTAAATTCTGAATATTAGACCATTGTCAGATGGGTACATTGCAAAAATTTTCTCCTATTCTATGGGTGCCTGTTCACTCTGATGATAGTTTCTTTTGCTGCGCAGAAGGTCTTTAGTATAACTAGGTCCCATTTGTCAACTTTAGCTTTCGTTGTAATTGCTTTTGGCAATGTCATCATAAAATCTTTGCCCATGCCTATGTCATGAACAGTGTTGCCTAGGTTTTCTTCTAGGGTTTTTATCATTTTGGGTTTTACATTTAATTCTTTAATTCATGTTGAGTTAATTTTTGTATAAAGTGTAAGGAAGGGGTCCAGTTTTAATTTTCTACATATGGCTAGACTGTTTTTCATAGCACCATTTATTAAACCGGGAATCCTTTTCCCATTGCTTGTTTTTGTTGGGTTTGGTGAAGATCAGACAGTTGGAGATGTGTAGTTTTACTCTGAGGTCTCTAGTTTGTTCCATTGTCTATATGTCTGTTTTGTTAGCAGTACCATGCTGTTTTGGTTACTGTAGCCTTGTAGTATTGTTTGAAGTCATGTAACTTGATGCCTCCATCTTTATTCTTTTTGCTTAGGATTGTCTTGGCCATATGGGTTCTTTTTTTGGTTTCATATGAATTTTAAAGAAGTTTTTTTTCTTCTAATTCTATGAGAATGTCGATGGTAGTTTGATGGGAATAGCATTGAATCTATGAATTACTTTAGGTAATATGGCCATTTTTGCTATATTGATTCTTCCTATCCATAAGGAAGAAATGTTTTCCATTTGTTTCGGTCCTCTCTTGTTTCTGTGATTAGTGGTTTGTAGTTCTCCTTGAAGAAGTCCTTCACATCCCTTGTTAGCTGTATTCCTAGGTATTTTATTCTCCCTGTAGCAATTGCAAATGGGAGTTCATTCATGATTTGGCTTTTTGTTTGTCTGTTGTTTGTATAATGGAAAGCTTGTGATTTTTGCACATTGATTTTGTATCCTGAGACTTTGCTGAAATTGCTTATCAGCTAAGGAGTTTTGGGCTGAGACTATGGGGTTTTCTAAATATACAATCATATCATCTGCAAAGAAAGACAATTTGACTTCCTCTCTTCCTATTTGAGTACCCTTTATTTCTGTCTCTTACCTGATTGCCCTGGCCAGAACTTCCAATACTATGTTGAATAGGAGTGGTGAGAGAGTGCATCCTTGCCTTGTGCCGGTTTTCAAAGGGAATGCTTCCAGCTTTTGCCCATTCAGTGTGGTTTTGGCTGTGGGTTTATCATAACTAGATCTTATTATTTTGAGATACATTCCATTAATACCTAGTTTATTGAGTGTTTTTAGCATGAAGCGGTGTTGAATTTTATCTAAGGCCTTTTCTGCATCTATTGAGCTAATCATGTGGTTTTTGTCATTGGTTCTGTTTATGTGATGGATTATGTTTATTGATTTGTGCATGTTGAACCAGCCTTGCATCCCAGGGATGAAGCCGACTTTATTGAGGTGGATAAGCTTTTTTGATATGCTGCTGGATTCAGTTTGCCAGCATTTCATTGAAGATTTTTGCGTTCATGTTCATCAGGGATATTGCCCTGAAGTTTTTTTGTTGTTATTGTGTCTCTGCCAAGTTTTGGTATTAGGATGATGCTGGCCTCATAAAATGAGTTAGGGAAGAGTTCCTCCTTTTCGGTTGTTTGGAGTATTTTCAGAAGGAATGATAGCAGCTCCTCTTTGTACCTCTGCTAGAATTCAGCTGTGGATCCATCTGGTCCTGGGCTTTTTTAGTTTGTAGGATATTAATTATTCCCTCAATTTCAGAACCAGTTATTGCTCTATTAAGGGATTTGACCTCTTCCTGGTTTAGTCTTGGGAGGGTGTATGTGTCTGAGAATTTATCCATTTCTTCTAGATTTTCTAGTTTATTTGCCATTTGCATAGTGGTGTTTATACCATTCTCTGGTAGCAGTGAGTGACCTGGCCTTACTCTCTGGCTGCTCTTAACATTGTTTTCTTCATTTCGACCTTGGAGAATCTGAGAATTATCTGTCTTTGGATTGATCTTTACATGAAGTATTTTAGTGGAATTCTCTGTATTTCCTGAATTTGAATGTTGACCTCTCTTACTACATTCAGGAAATTCTCCTAAATAATATCCTGAAGTGGGTTTTCCAACTTGGTTTCATTCTTTTCATCTCTTTCAGGTACTGGTCTTTTTACATAGTCCCATATATCTTGGAGGTTTTGCTTGTTCCTTTTTATTTATTTATTTATTTGCCTACCTTATTTCAGAAAGATAGTCTTCCATTTCTGATATTCTTTTTTCCACTTGATTGATTCAGCTATTAATACTTGTGCATGCTTCACAAAGTTGTGCTGTGTTTTTCAGCTCCATCAGGTCATTATGTTTCTCCTTAAACTGGTTATTCTAGTTAGCAGCTTCTGTAACTTTTTATCAAGTTTCTTAGTGGTCTAGTTAGATATCTTTTGGAATGAAAAAACCCACAAAAATAATAGGAACAAATAATAAGGTTATACCACAAGTATCCTTTCTCACAATGATAATTTAAGAACAGATTCAACTTCTGTCTTAGAATGTATGGGTGTGTGTGTGTGTGTGTGTGTGTGTGTGTGTGTGTGTAGTTTAGTTGAGTCACAAGTTACTATCAAACTTGTAAGTTAAACAATAATACAAAATGTAGTTATCAATTTATGTTTCCCATTCAATGTAGCAAGCAGGTTATATTTTATATTTTATTACTGAAGTGATCCTCACAACAATGCTTTAAAGGAGGCACTTTCAATATGTCTACTTTACAAACAAAACAACTGAGTCACAGAGCAATTATGTGCTTTATTCAAGGTTACATTTTTAGCATGGGACAGAGCTATAATTTGAACCCAAAATGTCTGACATGAGAGTTTACTTAACCCCCTAAATTCTGAAGAAAATTTCTGGAATAAAGAAAGTGCCCAAGGTGGAAATCAATACGTATTAAAACATATGTGATTTGTTTGTGAGAATATGATGGGCAATTTGTCATATTTCTGAAGGTTAAAAAGCATGCATAAACAATGAATCAATTCATAATTTCAAATAACATATATTGTAAAACTCAGTTAAAAAGTAATTAAAATATCAAGCATAAAGTACAATAATACTAAGAAATATCCCATAATGATGGGCCATATGGTAAGATACTATAAAAAGTTATAACATTGGGCTCGGCATGGTGGCTTTGCCTGTAATCCCAGCATTTTGGGAGGCCAAGGTGGGCAGATCACTTGAGGTCAGGAATTCGAGAGCAGCCTGGTCAACATGATGAAATGCTGTCTCCACTAAAAATACAAAAAAGTCAGGCATGGTGGTGCATGCCTGTAATCCCCAGCTACTCAGGAGGCTGATGGGGGAGAATAACTTGAACCCAGGAATCAGAGGTTGCAGGGAGCAGAGCTCACACCACAAGACTCCAGCATGGGTGACAGAGTGAAAGTCCATCTTAAAAAAAAAATTCTGTGCACAGTGGCTCATGCTTGTAATCCCAGCACTTTGGGAGGGTGAGGCAGTGGATCACCTGAGCAAGAGTTTGAGACCGGCCTGGCCAACATGGTAAAACCCTGTCTCTACTAAAAATACAAAAATTAACTGGTGTGATGCCACGCACCTGTAATCCTAGATCTCAGGAGGCGAGGCAGGAGAATTCCTTGAACCCAGGAGTCAGAGGTTGCAGTGAGCCGAGATCACACCACTACACTCCATCCTGGGCAACAGAGTGAGACTTTGTCTCAAAAAAAAAGTTATAATACCTATTAATTATCTTAAACACTTAAAATATATCTTTTGTGATACCTCTTATAGCTCAAGCATCACATAAAATAACGTAGAGGGTCAAAGCATTGTCATGTTCAGTTATTTCAGTAGCCAGTCATATATGACAGTAGGAATCTATTCTTTAAAAAATACATTGAAACAGTAGTATAGAATCCACTCACATGATATCAAACATATAACTGAAAACTACAAGTCACATGATATTAAACATATAACTGAAAATTACAACTGAAATTGATGGTTTAAACCATCAATTTCTGCCTTCCAATGAATTTTGTATATTTGTTATTTATGCTCGATAACTTGAATTGACTAATTGGTTCATAGATTACTCACTACTAATTCACCACCTCCAAAACACTAACATCCCATTGAGGACTTCTGTACTTGATCACACAAACAGAAAGAGAAAGCACAAAAAGATTTGATTCTATCCACCATGGTAAGAGCAGTATTCATTATTCATTTCATGCTATGGTCTGAATGTTGCCTCCAAAATCCACGTTAAACTTTAATTGCCATTGTGATTATATTAAGAGGTGAGAATATTAAGAATGGGTTATTGCCGTATGCCATGGGAATTAGTTAATTATTCTGGGATTGGACTCCTGTTCAAAAGCATGAATTACACCTTCTTTCTCTCTGTCTAATGTACTTGCTTGCCTTTCTGTCTTCTGCCATGGGTTGCTGCATCACAAAGGCCTTCACTAGAGGCCAGCACTTGGACTTCTCAGCCTTCAAAACTCTGAAGCATATAAACTTCAATTTGTAAAATTAATTACCAAGTCTCTTGTACTCTGTTACGGCAACACCACATGAACTAGAATGTTTAACTTAGTTATTAACACTTCACTATAATTTTATTTGAAACTTTTTTGTATCAAGTGAGTAAAAACAGCATGATATGTACTCAAAAAGTAGAAAGTAAATGAATATTTTAAAACAAATTATGCATGCAGTCTCAAGCTGCTTTATCTGAATTACTGAAATTATTTTTTTTCTCTCACAGCAAGTTTTCATTAAAAATGTCTAAAACATTCAGAGGCACAAATATATTACACAAATTTACCTTCTGATATGTTTTGGATCTCTGTTCCTGTCCAAATGTCATGTTGAATTGTAATGTAGGAGGTAGGGCCTGGTGGGAGGTGATTGGGTCATCGGGGTGGTTTCTCATGGTTTAACACCATCCCCCCTTGGAGCTTTGAGTTCTCACAAAATATGGTTGTTTAAAACTATGTAGTGCTTCCCCCCTTCTCTTGGTCCTACTCCTGCATTGTAAGATGCCTGCTCCCACTTTGCCTTCTGCCATGAGTAAAAATTCCCTGAGGCCTCCCTAGAAGCAGATGCTGCCATGGTTCTTGTACAGCATGTGGAACCCTGAACCAAATAAATCTCCTTCCTTATAAATGACCCAGTCTCAGGTATTTATAGCAGTGCAAGAATGGAGTAATATACCTTCCTTATGCTAAAGAAATGCTTCACTGTACAAAGGGTTACACACACACACACAAACACACCCACATAAACACACATGCACACAAATGTATGCAGAAACAGAGACTAACTGGAGTCAATTCTTAAAAGTTTCTAGGGATTCTGACACCAAACATAAATTTTACTAACAAAGAAGAAGGAAAATAAAAGGAAACATATAGTGTCTTGATTTATTCTCGCCCAACTATCTATATATGCCAGGTATAAGTCTCTTCATTTGAAAATATAGACATTACTTTTAATGTTATTTGAAAAAATAAATTAATATAAATAAATTCTTATATTACACTAAATTGTATGATATGAAAATTAGGGTATATTACTTCTCCCTTGTAAATTTTGTTTTCACACAGGCAAAAGATTGACAGGCCAGCCATGCTACTAGTTTCATAAATTTAGATAAATGAATTAACTGTCCTGTATTATAGTAAAAATAGAGGAAAAATAAAGTGTTTGCTGGATAGAATAATCTTTTACAAACAGCTAAAATGATAGTTCTATTAGAATATTATCCCCACTCTTTAGTAGACAATTTTTTTTTTTTACGCATTATGGGAATCAGGGCAATTTGAAATTAAGTGGTACTAAAATCCTTTCATTACTCTACAGAAGTGTTTCTCAAAGTAAGAGCCTGTATCCACATTCATCAGAGTATGCTCTAAGCATTTCTTATATCACTTAGGATGTAGAAAGTCACAAAAGATTATTGTTGTCTATCTAAAATCAATAATAAGCAAGGTAAGTTACAAAGGCATAGTTTATTTCTTTTTTTAAAAAAATGTTCAATCTGAGGATAAAAAGAAATTTAAATCAACTCAAATGCAGAAGATGAGAAGCCCTTTATAAAAGAGAAGAAGTTTATGTTTACTTGTTTCTTCATAGAGTGCTGTCAGGAGAGGAATCTACTATAGATAAATATTAATATAAACCACTCAAATATTGAACAGACCTTTGATAGAATGTATAAGCTAGTTTGTTGAACTGGTATCGCCAAACACACCAGCAATTAAAAAAGTATGTAAAGTCCTTTCAACACTTTCCCATGGGCTCTCAAAGAATCTTAAGGGATAATATGCTAAAAGTTGTGGGCAGAAGAAAAGAACTGAGAGATAGAGCCCCCAGAGACATAACCACCCTACTTCACTCCATAAAAAAAAATTAATTCAAGACAAATTACAGAACAAAACATTGAATCTAGATCCATAAAACTTCCAGGAGAAAATAGAGAAAGAAATCTGCACATTGGGTTATTCAAAGACTTTCTAGTCAGGTCACAAGTACTAAATGTAAGGACAAAAAATTATAAATGAGACAATCAAACTTTTATGCTAATCAAAAGACAGCATCACAAGGATCAATATGTAAGCCTCTATCTGTGAAAAGTATTTGCAATATATATGACATAAGATCCTTAACCAAGCTTATGTCTACTTGAAGACAAGTATAAAAATGTACATAACACTTTTATTTATAATGGCTAAAAATTGGAAATAATACAAATACTCATCAATACATGAATGAATTAAACTTTGTGGTGCATTTATACAATGAAATATTACTCAACAATAAAAACAAATTCTCATATGCAAAAAATAGAGAATCTAAAACCATTAAATTGAATAAAAGAAGCCAAATACAAATAAGTACATACTGTACAAGTCCATTTATATAAATAGAAAAAACTACATTATGTTAATAGAAACCAACAGTCATTACCTATGAGTTTTAGCGTCTCCCTAGATGAGGAAACTTCTAGGCATGTTGTAAATGTTCTGTGTCTAGTTTCGGTTGGTAGTTAGATATGTGCATATGATTGTCAAAGCCCGTCAAACAGCACTCAATATTTTTCATTTGCTTGTATGTTAATTTTATCTCAATAAGAATGCTACAAGAATTTTAACCATATTTTCTAGTTACAGTGCTGATTTATAGATTCTACAACAGATCTACTGAAACTGGAATTTCAGGTTTGAAGCCCTAGAATGTGCAATATTAACTGGCATACTAGGCCACTCTAATACACATTAAAATCTTAGAAAAACCCTTCTCTCTAATATTCAACTTTATGTATTTTTACTACTCCATTTTCAAATTTTATTACTTCATTGTGGACACATAACTGATTTGTAAACCTTTAAATAATAGTGTATACTTAAAGAGTCTGTTTATCTCTTACTGGTCCTAACATTTCTCTTGTCCTCTGGATTTAAACAATTTTATTTTGATATACCCTGGTGAGATGCGCTTCATGCTTTTTGTGCTAGTTAAGATTCATTGAGCTGTGGGTTTATAATTTTCGAGTCTGGAAATTTTCTAGCCATTGCATCTCTAAATATATTTCTGTTTGTTCCATCTCATCTATTCCAATGACTTGAGCTACACATATAATAGGCAATTTGAAGTTTTCTTGCTGTTCATTGGCACTCTGCTATTTTATTAATCGTTCATTTTTCTGTGATTTATTTTGCACAGCTTTCTTATTGCTTTCTTCAAGGGTACTAATTCTTTTTTGTGGAAAATCTAGTCTGCCAATTACCCCATCCAGTGAATTTCATCTCAGGCATTCTTATCTTCATCTCTGGAAATTAGATCTGAATCATTTTTTAAAACTCCCAATTCTCTACCTAATATGTTTTAATGTTTTGTCTAGCTTCTTAAACATAACAAATACTGTTATAATAATTATTGTCATGTCATGTTTATTAATCAATTTACTTCTGTATCTGTTTTGACTAATTGATTTTCCCTCAGTATTAGTTTATATGTTTCTGTTATTTTGTTTGCTTGGTAAATTTGAATTGGTTGTCTCATAATGTGTATTTTCAATTGTGAATGATAAATATTTTGTTAACCTACATATTTTTTGAATATTTGTTATTGGTCATGGTTTAGTTACTTAGAAATAGTTTTATATTTTTGGTATTGTTATTAAGCGTTGTTAGAAGATACTGAAACATAGTTTACTCCAGGACTACATTTGTCAACTACTTATGCAAAATGCTACTTAGTACCTTAGTGGTGCCTGGTGAATTACAGAGTTCACTACTTTGATTGTTGGAATCAGGCACTCTTCTTAGCTCAGTGTGAGTTCTTGGTATTGTTCCTTCTAACTCCTTTGGGTGAGTCTTTCCTGAAACGGGTAATTTCCTCACATACTTGTGGTGATCGGTACTCAATTGAGTATTAGAGATTTCTGAAGTTGTTTGCATAAATACTCTGCAATATAAATGCTAGCTGCTTTTTCATCCCTAGAGTGTCATCTCCTTCTGAATACAAGGAAACTACAGTGTTTATCCTGAATTAATTCTCCCAGTCATACAGCCCAGAAATGTTCTACTTCTTGAACTACAGTGATTCATATATTCGACTTTTTGATATTTATCTATTAGTCCCTGATGTTCTTTTCCTTTTTCGTTTGTTTTCTCTGTATCTTCCAGATTGATTAATCACTAATGATTTATCTTCAAATTCATTCACTCTCTCTATCAGCTCTATTCTGTTACTGAGCAGAAATTTCAGAAAAGTATTTTCAGTTCCAAATTTTTAATTATTTTATAGCATATATATGTGTGTGTGGGTATGTGTGTATAAACATATACATATACACATTTGTAAGATTTAGCTTTCATCCCTTTCAAGTGTGTTTACTTTTTACCTTATGGAGAATGGTTATAAATTAGCTGACTTAAAGTATTTTTCTGATAATTCTATTATTTATTTATAATAACAAATAGTAAGGTTATACTTCAAGTATCCGTTCTCACAATGATAATTTATCAACAGATTCAATTTCTGTCTTACAATGTATGGTTACACACACACACACACACACACACACACACACACATGCATTGTGTGTTTGTAAATTTTATTTATAAACATAAAAAAGTTCAAAAAAATTTTTTAAATTTCATTATTTAAAAATCTTTCTTTAAAGAAAAAAATGCACATTCCTTGTTACTCCTTGCATTTTTCTTCTGGCTCTTTCTAAAAGGGCATAGGATCTAATATGATGCAGAATTTAAGCCAAACATATCTGAAAGAAATGGGTATGGGGGAGAGGGTACTTTTTTTTTTAATTTCAACTTTTAGATTCAAGGGGAATATGTGCAGGTCAGTTACATGGGTATATTGCATGCTGTTGAGGTTAGGGGTGTGAATTATCCTGTCACCCAGGTAGTGCACATAGTACCCAATAGATAGTTTTTGCCCCTTTGCCCTTCTCTCTTCCTTCCCGCTCTAGTATTCGTGTCTATTGTTTCCGTCTCTTTGCCTGTCTCTACCCAAAGTTTAGCTCCCACTTTTAAGTGAGAACATGCTATATTTGATTTTCAGTTTCTGTATGATTTGTTCAGGATAATGGCCTCCAGCTACATCCATGTTTCTGCAAAGAACATGATTTCATTCTTTTTTATGGCCCCATGGTATTCCATGGTGATTATGTACCACATTTTCTTTATGCAGTCCACCATTGATAGGCACCTAAGTTGATTCTATGTCTTTGTTATTGTGAATAAGGCTGCAGTGAACATGTAAGTACATGTTTCTTTTAGGTAGAATAATTTATTTACCTTTGGGTATATATCCATTAATAGGATTACTGGGTTGAATGGTAGTTCTATTTTAGTTTTTTAAGAAATCTCCAAACTGCTTTCCAAAGTAACTGAAGTGATTTACATACCCACAGTGTGTAAGGCTTTCCTTTTCTCCACAGCATCTCCAACGTCTGCAGTTTTGGATTTCTTTTATTATTATTATTATTATACTTTAAGTTCTGGGAAACATGTGCAGAATGTGCAGGTTTGTTACATAGGCATACATGTGCCATGGTGGTTTGCTGCACCCAACCACCCATCATCTACTTTAGACATTTCTTCTAATGCTATCCGTCCCCTAGCTCCTCACCCCTCGACAAGCCCCAGTGTGTAATATCCCTCTCCCTGTATCCATGTGTTCTCATTGTTCAACTCCCACTTATGAGTGAGAACATGCAGTGTTTGGTTTTCTGTTCCTGTGTCAGTTTGCTGAGAATGATGGTTTCCAGCTTCATCCATGTCCCTACAAAGGACATGAAATCATCCCTTTCATGGCTGCATAGTATTCTACAGTGTATATGTGACACATTTTCTTTATCCAGTCTATCATTGATGGACATTTGGGTTGGTTCCAAGTCTTTGCTATTGTGAACAGTGCCACAATAAACATATGTGTGTGTGTGTCTTTATAGTAGAATGATTTATAATCCTTTGGGTATATACCCAGTAATGGGAGTGCTGGGTCAAATGATATTTCTAGTTCTAGATCCTTGAGGAATTGCCACACTGTCTTTCACAATGGCGGAACTAATTTACACTCCCACCAACAGTGTAAAAGCGTTCCTATTTCTCCACATACTCTCCAGCATCTGTTGTTTCCTCACTTTTTAATGACTGCCATTCTAACTGGTATGAGATGGTATCTCATCATGGTTTTGATTTGCGTTTCCCTAATGACCAGTGATGATGAGCTTTTTTTCATATTTTTGTTGTCTGCATAAATGTCTTCTTTTGAGAAGTGTTTGTTCATATCCACTGCCCACTTTTTGATGGGGTTGTTTTTCTTGTCAATTTGTTTAAGTTCTTTGTAGATTCTGGATATTAGCCCTTTGTCAGATGGATAGATTGCAAAAATTTTCTCCCATTCTGTAGGTTGCCTATTCACTCTGATGATAGTTTCTTTTGTTTGTTAAGGATTCCCTATTTAATAAATGGTGTTGGGAAAACTGGCTAGCCATATGCAGAAAACTGAAACTGGACCCCTTTGTTATACCTTATACAAAAACTAACTCAAGGTGGACTAAAGACTTAAAAGTAAGTCCTAAAATCGTAAAAACCCTAGACGACAACCTATGCAGTGCCATTCAGGACATAGGCATGGGCACAGGCTTCATGACTAAAACACCAAAAGCAATGGCAACAAAAACCAATATTGACAAATGGGATCTAATTAGACTAAAGAACTTCTGCACAGCAAAAGAAACTGTCATAAGAGTGAACAGGCAACCTACAGAATGGGAGAAAGTTTTTTGACTTTTTAATAACAGCAATTTTAACCAGTGTAAGATGATATCTCATTGTGGTTTAAATTTGCATTTTTCTAAGGATTAGTGATGTTGAACATTTTTATGTTTGTTGGTCACTTGTATGTTATTTGGATATCTTGTAGATATCATTCTTTGAGGGTATTTTCCTGTGAAAATGTGTCACATTTCTTTCTATGTGAAATTATTTTTAGATTATGCCCCTGACATTTAAATATCATGATGTGTAGATTCTGGGTCCTGTTGTACTCCTCTGGAGGGAGAAAGTTGCTTTAATTTTTTAACATGCAAGTCAAACATTTAGGCTCACAGTACAAATTATGACTCATCTTCCTAGGGTATTGGTACCAATCTCAGTTTAATTTTTGAAGTCTCTACTATGCTGAATTTTGTCTTTCCTGAGCATGCACAACTCAAGGGTGACCTCTAGACTTACTGAATTAGTGGTTTCCATTTTTCAGATTTTTATTTTCTACATTTTGCCCCACATTCTTCAGTTTATAAAGAACCATTTTCCAAGTTCTTCAGGACAGAAAGGTGAGAATTCTGTTAGAGATCTAGCCACTTATGTTTTTTCTCTGTTTTATGGTTCTGTAATTGGGCCACCCCCTGGAGTAAAGGTGAAGAGAAAAGAACAAAATGATAATATCTTCCCCCATATAGGATACATCTTTAATATTTGACTCTGATCTAAAACATTCCTACCTTTACATATTTTAAGTGTCCTCATATAGGTTCTTTTTGTGTTTTGTTAAGAATCTTTAGTTGTACTCAGCAGAAGAAATCTGCTGTGGTAGGCTTATACTGCCATAGTGATACTGAAACCCAAAGCTATGCCATTTTAACACCTCGGCCCCTTTTCTTAAACACTACTTTGACCCAGTAATAAAACTTTCAGAAACCAACTCCAGAAAAAACTCTATGCAAGTCCACATTTTTTCATATGTTGATAAATGTACTTCAAAAACTTAGTACTACATTTTTTTAAAAATCAGTTACCCTCTATTACTTTTCTTTAGCTCTGCCATGAAATAATTTTATGAAAGATAGGGACTAGATTTACACAAGTTAATAACATTATTCAAGTACATAAATGCAAATGAATGAGTAATTCTCAAATTTATCATAAGTTTTATAAATTCTTTAACTCTATATGCTGGGTGTTGGCTACTAGCTAACTTTCTTTTTTGTTGTATTTGAGCAGAGATCACTGTTAACATATTCAGGATTTTAAAAAGAAGATATTTTTCTGTATTGAAGATTCAATTAAGATTCTTCAAAGTAACAGACAAGATTTTGATAGATCCTAATAGACTAAATTACCAATGATGACAAAATATCACTCTATAGTTTTCTAAAAAGATATGCCATTATTTTTTCCATTTAATTCAACTTCTTTTCTTCCTCACTTAACTATGATCATAGTTTTGACAAGTGGTGCCCACAAATATTATTTTATTACTTTTGGCATTGAATAAGTTATTCATATAGTAACTCATAGAAAAATGTCTACAGTTGATTTTGTGTCTAAATATGATATAATGTAAAAGGTTCTTTCCTTATCTAAAAATCATCATTTTATTTTTGAGAGAATATTGAGATAACCTTTCTTAAGCTACATATACACATTTGCTATGCATTAACTTTTTAAAAATTTTGTTAGACACTGTTCATGATATTTACGTATTTTAAATTTTAAATATATTTGTAATCTACTTGTAAATGATTTTTACAGCACAAGTATTTTAATGGACTATTTTTATAGCTAACACTTCTGAAGATCCAAATAAGATGTTGAATGAATAGTTTATACTCTATTGACCAGCGATTGCTTCCCTGTTATTCATCAGTCTATGCATTGAATAAATATTTGTTGGCCACCAATATATGTAAGCACTTGTATATTGTGTTAAGATGCAGAGAATTATCAGTTTTGACAATAACTGGAATGACTTATATAAGCAATTCAAAGTTTACCTTCTTTACAATAAATTACTTTACCTTCCAGGACAATCCTACCATCAGCAGCCCAAATTTGTGTATTTAATACGTGACTTATGTTTTGATGACCTAACATACAATAAACAGGGGTCTGTAGGTTTATTCGGAATAATACTTTTGTAAATAATAAACATAAAAATAAAGTCCATTAATGAAATCTTTTAATTTTTATATCAATTGCATTATTTGAAAGTTAAAGTAAAGAGACAGTGAATAAGAGGACAGAAATTTTTATTGAGACCATTCACTGTGCAAGTGACTGGGCTATGCTATTTACAAATGATTAAATCTTACAAAACTTCCTCAGAACAGAATTTAACAGAATTTTCAGAATTTTAAAAAATGCCCTCAGAATAGAAATTATTTACCAGTTTTAGAGGTAGAAAATTGTCAGGAGACTATTCTCCATGGGTATGTCATGGTACTGTTGATATGGTTTGGATCTGTGTCCGCACTCAAATCTCATCTCAAATTGAAATCCCCAAGTGTTGAGGGAGGAATCTGGTGGGAGGGGATTGAATCATCAGGGCAATTTCCCCCATGCTGTTCTTGTCATAGTGAGTTCTCATGGTATCTGATGGTCTAAAAGTGTTTGGCAGTTCCCCCTCTTGCTCTCTCTCTCTCTTTCTCCCTGTCTCTCCTGCTACCATGTAAGGCATGCCTTGTTTCTCCTTTGTTTTCCACTATGATTGTGAGCTTCCTGAGGCCTCCACAGCTATGTGAAACCGTGAGTCAATTAAACCTCTTTCCTTTATAAACTACTTAGTCTCAGGTAGTTCTTTATAGCAGTGTGAAAACAGACTAATACACAAAGTTGGTAGTGAAGGAAGTCGGGCATTGATATAACAGTTTGGATGGTTCAGAAGAAAACAGGAAGATTTGAGAAAGTCTGGAACTTCCTCGAGTCTGGTTGAATGGTTTTGACCAACATGCGATAGTGACATGGACAATTAAGTCCAGGCTGAGATGGTCTCATATGGAGATGAGGAATTTATTGGAAACTGGAGAAAAGGTCACTAATGCTATGCTTTAGCAAAGAGACTGGTGGCATTTTGTCTCTGACCTAGAGATCTGTGGAACTTTTAATTTAAGAGATGATTTAGGGTATCTGGAAAACAAACTTCTAAGCAGCAAGGCATTCAGGATGTGATCTGGCTTTTTATAAAAGCGTACAGTCATATATACTCACAATGAGACAGTCTAAAATTGGAACTTCTGTTTAAAAGGGAAGCAGAACATAAAAGTTCGGAAAATTTGTAGCCTGTCCATGTGGTAGAAAAGGAAAGCCCATTTTCTGGGGGAGAAATTCAACCCACCATGATGCAGAAATTAGCATAAGTAAAGAGAAGTAGAATGTTAATAGCCAAGACTATGGGAAAAATGTCTCCAGGGCATTTTAGAGGTCTTCATAGCAGCCCCTCCCATGGCAGGCTCAGAAACCTAGGAGAGAAAAATTGTTTCTTGGGCTGCATTCAGGGCCCTGCTGCTCTGTACAGTCTTGGGAAATGGTGCCTGCATCCCGGCAGCTTTAGCTTGAGCTGTGGCTAAAAGGGGCCAGGGTACAGCCTGGGCCATTGCTTCAGAGTAATCCCTGAGCCTTGGCAGCTTCCACATGGTGTTAAACCTGTGGGTGCACAGAAGGCAAGAACTGAGTTTTGGGAACCTCCACCTAGATTTCAGAGAATGTATGGAAAGGCATGGATGTACAGGTAGAAGTCTGCTACAGGGGCAGAGCCCTCATGGAGAACCTCTATTAGGGCAATAAAGAGGGGAAATGTGAAGTAGGAGCGCCCAAACGGAGTTCCCGCTGGGTTACTGCCTAGTAGAGCTGTGAAAAGAAGGCCACCATCCTCCAGACCCCAGAATGGTAAATCTACCAATAGCTTGCACCATGCACCTTGAAAAGCCGCAGGTACTCAACATCAGCCTGTGAAAGGAGCCACAGAGGTGGAGTTGTCCACAGCTATGGGAGCACACCCCTTGCATCCTTGTGCCTTTGATGGAAAACATGAAGTCAAAGAGATTATTTTGGAACTTTAAGATTTAATGACTGTCCTGCAGGATTTCAGACTTGCATGGAGCCTGTAGCCCCTTTGTTTTAACCAATTTCTCCCTTTTGGAATGGGAGCATTTACACAATGCCTGTACCCCCCCCATTGTATCTTGGAAGTAACTGATTGTTTTTATTTTACAGATTCATAGGCAGAAGAGACTTGTCTTGCTTCAGGTGAGACTTTGGACATGGACTTTTCAGTTAATGATGGAATGAGTTAAGACTTTGAAGTATTGTTGGGAAGACATAATTGTGTTTTGAAATGTGAGAAGGACATGTCATTTGGAAGGAACTGGGGGTGGAATGATATGGTTTGGTTCTGTATCCTCACTAAAATCTCATCTCAAATTGTAATTTCCATATGTTGAGGAAGGGACCATGTAGGTGGTGAATGGATTATGGATGAGGTTTCCCTCATGCTGTTCTTGTGACAGTGAGTGAGTTCTCACAAGATCTGATGGTTTTAAAGTATTTGGCAGTCCCCCTCACCTCATTTTCTCTCTCTCCTGCTGCAACGTAAAGTGTGCCTTGCCTCCCCTTCACCTTCTGCCATGATTGTGAGTTTCCTGAGGTCTCTCCAGCCATGCAGAACTGTGAGTCAATTAAACCTCTTTTCTTTATAAACTACCCAGTCTCAGGTAGTTATTTATAGAAGTGTGAAAGCAGACTAATACAACTGCACATCCTTTGAGAAAGGCACCGTCTGTCCTTTGCTCCAAAATATTTTGTCAGGGATTTTTGATTTTTGTATAGAAAAAAAGTTTTGAATGTAGATATAATACATTCCTACAGAAAAAAAAAGTCAAGAAATTATTTTTGTCCAGCTTAATTAAAAAATATGTTTTCTTCTATTGCAAAGTCAGGCATGTTTACTTGCTGTCATAAAAGATTTGGGGAGCTCAGTGTGTCTCAGCTGTAATTCCAAACTATTTCATGTATAGCATCCATCTGATCCATATCACATTAAACCAACGGACCTTGCAGGCAAAGGAAACTGACACTCATATTTATGCTGCTTGCTGTGCTATGAATAATAAGGTCTTTGTATCTGAGCCTGGAGTTTTGTGACGTCTGTCAACCACTATGAAACTGTGGTAGGATAAACTGTTAGCTCGCAAGAAGGGTAAAATATCTGACCCTCTATAATTCTTGACAAAAATTTGGAGATTTGGATTGTAAGTGACTTGTCATGTCTGAATACAGGGTACACATTCTGTATAAGTACAAAATACTGCAATGTGTTACAAATCACATAAATATTTTTCTTGATATAATCTTTTATTACAGTTATTTCAGTAACAGAAGATGAGGAATAGAGTTAATCCAATTATTTACATTCTGAAACTTTAGTGAAATTACTTGTGGATAGCAGGTTTTTAATATATGCTTTTCAAATATAATTGGATATTATCAGTGTGTAAAACAACTGTGACATTTTTCAGTGCAGTAAAAATAATTAGGCCATAACAAGGGAGGGCTTTTGCAAAATCTAAGAAACCAATGTTTATTTTAGCTACTGAGCAAAGTCTGCAGACTTTGAAGGATATTTAGAATAGAATTTTTCAGTTTTTTTGTACAATCCTAACTGCAAGAGTGACATGAGGCAAGAGTGACAATGTGGATGAAAATTTTTCTAGCAATATTATTCCAGGGCTTCACTGGAGCCCTGTGATCCCATAGTTTAATTTTCTCCAACAGTCAGATGACAACCATTAATACAAAGTAAGTACATAGACAGAGTCATTTACATATGTGGAAATATTGACATCAGCATCAATATCCCAGGTATTTTATTAATAAGGTAATTGATTCTTTGGACTGCTAAGAAAGAAATTAAAATATTTTCAACCATATTATAATTAGAACAAAAACTCAGCTTTATTTTTTTTGTTTTAGCTTTCTAATTATTCTGAAAAGCAAAAATCTTCCAGCCACTATTTGATTTTGTATTTCTTAAACTTCCATTTAGATGTTTACTGTTTTTTTCTTGAAAATAAATAAACAAACCACTATGCCAGTGACACTGCAGGTCTCCCTGTCACACAACAATTGCATCCAAACTCCTGCAGTAAGAGACTTAATCAAACTGTGGCATGGCTTCTAGTAGCATAATGTGTGCCTAGCATGACCCCAGGCATGCTATGAAAATTTTCTGTTTGTTCAAGCCAACCTGATTATAGACCCTGACTTCCTTACCTTAGATCTGTAAGAGTTAAAGAAAGAAGAAAGAAACACAAAATGTGGCTTAACAGTTAACAACAGGTTTATTTTAGAAAAAAACTTGAGAGGGGCTTCTGGCTGATTTCGGTCAGGAACACTTTCTCTTACAGGCTAAGAGTATATATTGGTTTTAGGGTGAAGGGGCTTATCACAAGCTTGGAATGTTTCTGTGTGAGGGAGAAGTTTTATTGTGGAATTGGAAAGTCTCTGGGTGGAGGAGAGGTTATCTTGGGGCTGACGGCTCACATCTTCCCAGCCAGAGGGGATTTATCTCAGGGCTGGCATGTCTCTGGTCAGAGAGGAGTTTGGAATGTTTCTGGTTGAAGATTTTATCTGTGGTTTATGGTCATGCTGACCTTAGCCATTAGGCTGATGCCCTTTGGATTTAGGTGTTTTTTTTTTATTAAGGTGAACTTTACAATGAGGGGCTTGTCCAAGATGGCCATGTTCCTGCTCTGTCAAGAGCATTTATTATAAAGGGTTTACAATTGCTAATATGTATCTCTTGCAACTCACAAGCATCTTTCTCAAGAAACTGAGAGCCCATTCCTTTAAATTGTAATTATCAAGAAAGATAAGTCCTTTGTCCCCCAGTCTCTGTGGGAGAATAGCATCTTCACTTCAATAACTGCCAGCAAGCTGAGACAGCTGACACAGTTAGCCTAATCACATTTACATGAATCAACCCTTTCTACAATTTTACTCTTTTACTCTGCTGAACCCCCATGCTCTCTCCTCCCTCATTCTCCCTTGAAAATGTTCAGTCACCTTTGTACAAATGGCAGTGGAGCACAGCTCTATCATATACTGTCAGTCACCTAAAATTTGTCTTCTCTGCTGCAACTAATGGTAGGCTGTGGGTCATATTTTGACACAAGCTAGAAATTGAGCAATATTCAGGTTAGAAAATTGAATTATTTTTCCTTTTGAATGTAGGTTAGAAACTGGGGATAATTGGGTGATAACTGGTAAATTAGGTGAATATCTCTGACCTGTCACTTAGCCTGAAAAGATTTTGTCATATCTATAAGTTAATTCAATTCAAACTATGTTTTTAATAGTGAATGTCATATCTACAAATTTCAATGACTGATGACTAGGCTTATGAGTATGGTGCATTTAAAGTTTGCTCAAAATACCTTAAAAATTTGAACTAAAAACAAGACATCTCACCCCAATGGGGGAGAAAATCAGTAACAATTAATTACATTTTTAAAATTCACTAAATATTTGAAGGTTTATAAATATTAGCCCTAGGTGGCAAAAGCTTTATATTTTGTTAGGACAGAAATCAGATTGACTGTTACAGTTATTCAAGTCATAAAAGAGAATATTGTCAAGGGGGTTATCAGCTGTGTAGTGATAATACACGGGTGTTATATAAATACATCTCAACCTGTTTCTTGTTGTAATGCAGTCAAGTATTCTGGTACTAGCATATACAATAAAAAGAAAGGTTAATATATTGATATTTGTGTGAAAAATGTTAAGGAGAAAAGTGAGCATTTTTAGGAGGTAGCATACATAGTACTTAAGATCCAGCCTGCTTGATACAACTGATGGCTCCACCACTTATTATCTTAAATATCTTGTGCAGTTATTTAACTTATGTTTGACATACTTTTCATTTGTAAAACTTGAATAAGTAGAGTAAGTATCTCAGATTGTTGCTAGGAGGTGTGAAAGAAAAATATCCTGGGTCTCCAAAATCATTAATGATAAAAGAAAGAAAACCTCAAATTTCATCTTCCTTTTTATCACTTCATCAAAATTCCTTGGCAGGTTTCACCATTTATCTTTGAGGAATTCTAAAAATTACAGAGTTACAAAGAGATTAAATGGGAGAGTTGTCCTGATTTTTAAAGAGGATAAAATATTGGTTTGTAGAAACTACAGTCCACGTAGCTTAACAGTAATGCCTGGGAAATATCTGAAATTGTGTATTCAATAGATCACTTTAAAGACCTAAAAAAAAAACCCTAAATAACGAAATGACTTACTCATTTCATTTTTTTTTCAACAAACATAAAAAAGCTTGACATGTTCGAAATAGCATGTCCAATGCTGCCGTACTTTTCTGCAAGTAGTGATCCTTCCATCTTTTACACGTTTATCACAGAAGCTGCCATGTAACCATGACATACAAATGTTAGATTGTTTTTTATCATTGTTTTATTCAACAATAAACAAATGAGCAAGTCTGACAAAAAGAACTTCCTTTTAACTGGGAATTAGGGGCTCGAAAGCAAAATAGTCTTTTCTCAGGTAGGTAAAGCTGTATGATGTGAAGCTGTATGGATGAGAGCAGCAGTGTTTCCCAAAGCGCACAAAAAAATTGACTTTAGAGAGAACATAATGAAACCACACACAGAGAGAAGTATAGAACAAACAGAGAAAAAAGAGCTTGATCTTATTTAAGTCTCTGAATTTTCTGAGGCAAAGCCACATTTCTGTTCAAAATAAATGTAAGTTGCTACTGTGCTCATCATGTCAACCTAAATTTATTTTCTTACAGATTATTAAATAAGTAGATAAAGGAAAGTCTGTAGTGATGCCAAAAATTTTATGTACAATGTGAGAAAATGTACATTGGATATCAGGACAGATAAGTGATTGTTTAGATAAATGAATAATGCAGCACTGTCAAACTACAGAGAGGAGCTTTAAAGGTAAACTGCAGGCTTTATCAGTTTTTTACTTTCTGCCTAGAATTGTTTCAGTAATTTAGATTAATATATGAAAGGCATATTTAATAAAAATGCAGGCCAGTGGACAATTTTTTAAGACCCAAAGTTACTAAAATGTTACATTTAATTTATGCAATGACATATTAGGAGCTAGGCTATAGACATGATATATATCATAAAACATCTGAAAGATTTGTGGAAGAAATATCTTGTATTATCAGTAAGTTAATGAGGGGGTGTAGTTTTAAGGGCAAGAACTTCCTAGCACCATGCCCCCTCCCATCTCTCTCCATACTGGAGATTTAATGGTTTCTTTTTAATTTTTGCAGGCACAGGAAAAGGTCACAAGTCAATCACTCCAGCAGAAGTTTAAAGGAACTCTTCATTGGCTGGTGGAGGGGGATGCTTGAAGAAGGTGGGAATTCCTCCCAGGTTAAAAGTCCCTGTCTCCCTCATCCAGGAGGATTTCCTCTCTAGGGTCCCCTTCCACACTTTCTCATGGAAGCTTTCTCTCTTCCTCTCCTTTTCTCTACCTAAGTAAATCGTTTTCTGCAAACACTGGGATCTGGTATTTACTTTACGAGCGCACCTGCCATGGTCCCCTCTGTCATTCTTGAGAGAGCGAGAGACCAAGAACCTGAGACCACTGAGGAGCAAGCTGAGCACTCCCCTTGCCCCAAAACCAGCCTACATTATGAGGGCAAAGTCAGGACAAATTGACATATGTTATGAGGAGAAAGTTTTCATTTCAGTACAAGGAAAATTTCCTAACAGCAAAAATCAAAAGTAACACTGAACATCTTAGTTAAATTTCCATTATTAAATTGTTCAAACCAAGCCTTTGCTTTTATTTAAGACTACAGCAGAGATGAGTATTATATTAGGTAAAAAATTGGGCTGAAAACATCTTCAAAGACTTTCAAATCTGAAATTTTATAGAAAATTAGTAATCCTAGACTAACATTCTAGACTAACTCCCTAAAAGTTAAAATTCCTTTATATTTTATTTAAATTTTATTCTGTCTTTCTGATAGACTAGGAGGTAGAATATCTGGAGATGAGAATAGATGCAGCTGGAGAGTGAATGGTGTCCCTTGGGGCTAAGTCTTGAAATGGGGAAGAAGTTACCCAAAACAAGATGGATGATTCTAATAACAAATAAGTAACCAAAACATAAAAATGCCCCAGGGATGCCATTGAGGCAGGAGAATGAGTCCTGGAGGCAGGAAACCTAAGGGCTTCCTTGAACTAAATCAAATGAAAACACTTCAGCTATGACGGGAAATATCCTCTCTATTTACATGGGGCATACAATGAGTAAATGAATTTGTAACTCTGCTTCATCCTCTTCATTAACATAGGGTATAACCAAATATCCAACGGAAACCTCTAGAGGGTATTTAAACCCCAGAAAATTCTGTAACAATGCTCAGGCCCATTCCTACCCTGTAGAGCATGCTTTCATTTTAAATAAATCTCTGATTTTGTTGCTTCATTCTTTCCTTGTTTTGTGTGTTTTGTACAATTTTTTGTTCAAGACATCAAGAATCTGAATACCCTCCACTGGTAATACTGTCATATAAGAATCCAGCCATTACAGAATCAAGGTAACAGTAAATGGACATTGAAATTTGGCTTCTAGAAAAGGAGTTTGTGTTCAGTGAGTTAAGTGTAAGAACAAGGGGAATAATAGCTCATGGTGTTGGTGGTGGAGGAGTTAACCGGTAGCATAGCTAACAGGATCAGACAGACATAGTCATTTGTATTTTCCCCCCAAAATCTGAACTATGTTACATGTGAGCTTATATGTCTTAGAAGGCTATAGATAAAATTGACACCCTCTGTAAGAGTTAAAAGAAAGACAAAAGAAACATGAAACAAACTTGACAGTTAAAGACAAGTTTACTTTAGATAAAACCTGAGAGGGCTTCTTGGCCAATTTCTGTCAGGAGCTCTTTCTCTTCCAGACTAAGAATATATATTGACTTATTACAAGCCTGGAATGTTTCTGTGTGGGGCAGAAGTTTATGGCAGGGTTGGAATGTTTCTGGGCAGAGGGGTGGTTGTCTTGGTGCTGACATCTTTCTGGCAAGAGGGGGCTTAATCTTAGGGCTGGCATCTTCCTGGGCAGAAGGGGTTTATCTTGGGGGTTAGCATGTCTCTGGTCAGGGAGGTTTCTGGTTGGAGATGTTATTTGTGGTTTATGATAGTGCTGACCTTAGCCATTAGGCTGATGCCCTTTGGATTTAGGCATATTTATTTTGTTTTGTGTTTTATTAAGGTGATCTTTAGAATGAGGGGCTTGTCCAAGATGGTGATGCTCTTGCTCTTTCACCCTCTAGTAAAGTTTTTCTTAACCAGAAAACTGTGTAACTGTTTTAGAGAGACTTCCTGGGGTCTCCAAGTTTCCTGCCTCCGACAGCTAGGGCTCTTTGTTCAGTTTCCCTCCGATGGGCCAGGTAGAGCTCTTTGATCCACCTTCCTGGGCTGACAAGCCAGGTATGGCCATTTTTCTCTGAATTTCCCGTGCTGGCTCTTGGAAGAGGGGGGCTCTTTGACTCGGGGTTATAAAACAAGTAACCAATCCAGTATGGGAGTCAAAGATCAATCAATCCAGAGGATGTCTGAAAGAATTCCTCTCTTTGGACAAGAACGTGAGTGGGGAGGAAATAACTCAAAGGTAAAAACTCTAGCTGCTCCTGCCTGGATGGTATCCTCTTCCGGATCCCCTCCCACAAAAGCATGGGAGCTGTCCTTTCACTCTGCTTAATAAAATGCACTTGCCTACTCTGGGTCCACAAGTTTTATTCCAGTTGTAAACTCACTGTGCCTCCCGGGCCCCTTTCCCCCATTCTTCAAGGTTAGGAAGGACAAGAACGTAAGTGCCAGCTGTGGTTCCCACTTCCATGGTGGCCTAGTGGTTATGACTCCTGTTTTTTCACTCAGGTGGCTAGGGTTCAACTCTCAGTGTGGGAACCAAGGAATCCAGCTGCAGTTTCACTCCTCCAGTAACAAAACCATTGGTATTTTGAAAAGAAAAAATTTCCATTGTACATGAGTGACCCATGCATCATGCCATATTTGGCAGTCTCCATACAGTGAATATTGGATGCATTCTGGAATAATGGCAAAAAGCATATCAAGTTTAAGGATATTTGGCGGGGACTTAAGACATGTAATTTAATCTTAAAAATTTACATTTGCCTAGCATTTAACATTTTGAAGCACTTTAGACGGATTTTCTTAAGTGATGCATAACTGTTTTGTTAGAGACAGAAAAATATTATTTTTCTTTTTACAGAAATGACCTACTTAAGCTCTGACAGCTAGTTGGTGACAGAACAAGGACTTAATCAAAGTTATTTCCTCCTCATTGTTTTTTTTCTTTTGTTCAGAAAATGTCCTTCTAGTCTAAACATATACTACATAAGGAAGAGAATAAATTTCCACAAAAACGTAACATTACAAAAACTATGAAGCAATTTGGGAATTCCTGAGTGGGAGTAGAAAAAAATTACAATATAGTAAATTTCACTGTACTCTGCATTTATAAGATTTTGGAATGTTTTCAAAATCTATATTATTCTGAGAGCATACTTAAATAACTTGGAATCAATGGTAAATTATGTAAATATGATTGAATCATCAGTAAATTGCAACTTGATATAGCTGTGCAGTAATACACATATAACTGTTAACTACACTGACTATATTCTATTATATACCCAAGAGCCAAGATTCTCACGTATGTTGCATTTTTCCAGTCATTTTTGTAGGAGGATTGATGTTAAATCATACCTCTTAGCTTTTTTTTCTTTTTTTAAAGGAAGTCTACCTATGTGTCATAATGAGACCCACTCAATCATTCAGCTCAATGTTCTACTGGCATCTAAATAATAGAATGCCTTCTCCATTACATTTATTAACTAAAATTGGGAGCTATATCTGAAAATCATTTTTGCACGCAGTGCTCACACACCATCTGACACTGCGTTATTGACTTCAAAATAATGGATTTTGGTGGCAAGAGTAGAGGAAGTAATTGTGATCTGACTTAATTTACTTGGTGATGTATAGCTTCTTTCTGGTAGTTAAAATTAGCCATTGCATATTTCAATTGGAGAGGATTATTTATATTAACAAATCTTAGATCAGATTTTTACAAACAGGATGATTGCAAACAAGGACATTTATTAATGAACTATTTTTAGTTATATAAAAGAAACAATTCCAACAATCTGTTTTTTACTTGGAAAATTTTCAGTTACACTGGATTTTAAGTACTCTTATTATCATTTGTTGTAAGAGGTTATTTTGAGACAAAGGCCAAGACTTTTTAGAATGAATTCTATCAACCCTTTCAATATCAACCAACTATGGCAGCAGGCAAACAATATGCGGAGTTCACAGCTGGCCATAGAAACACTTAGCAGCTTAGGGTAGAGTGTCATTCTTAAGGATATCCTTAGGAATCTAAGGATATGATTTTTAGAGATTTTCATGTTTTGTTCCATGCAAGGGCAAGGCATTTCTTAAAATATTTTAGCTGAACGTAGTGTCATGAATGACTTTTTTTTGAGACCAACTCTTGCTCTGTCACCAGGCTGCAAAGCAGTTGTGTGAGCTCAGCTTACTGCAACCTCTGCCTCCCGGGTTCAAGCGATTCTCTTGCCTCAGCCTCCCAAGTAGCCGGGACTACAGGCGCATGCCACCACTCCCAGCCAATTTTTTTATTTTTAGTAGAGATGGGGTTTCACCATGTTGGCCAGGATGGTCTTTATCTCTTGATCTCGTGATCCACCCACCTCGGGCTCCCAATGTGCTGGGATTGCAGGCATGAGCCACCGCACCCGGCCTTGAATAACTTTAATTTAATAAATAAAGGGACATTTATTATGCTACTATCACACACTACAATTTATTATGGTACATCAAAAATTTGTGTATCTGACATTCATCATGCTAGTGAGCAAAGCATCATTATTGATTGACATGTGTGGAGACATCAATATCAGAAGGCATGCTCATAGTCATTTCCAGCGTATGTTTCTTTTTCATGTGATGTTTATGGAGCACTCCTCAATTGGACATACTTGATTAACATATCAGCTGAGCACTCTTCAATTGTACTTCCTTAGTGTTGGCTTTATCAAAACAATATATACACAAAATATTACACTTTATATACCAACATATTTTTTAACCTTACAGGGTTTGTAACAGATACCAAAACTATCTTTAAACTGAAGGCCATTCCACTTGTGCTCCATTTCAAAAAATATTTAGGAAACGTATCTCCCCCACAGAATCCCAGAAATGTTGAATTTTGTTACACAATAGCAAAACTTATTCATAGAAAATAAAGAAGAATCTGGTACAGCACAGATTTATACAAAAGCAAGTAAGAAAATAAATGTCTATAGAAATATGAATACAATTGATAAAATACATTGCTGCATACCTAAATAATAAAAACTCTTACAATATTTGTATCATATCTGATGCAAGAACCTGTAACTATGTGGACCACTATGAAAAACAGATTTTAAAAAATAGTTATGCAGAAGCAAATGAGAAAGAACATAGTTTACTGAACAAGATTGCGTAGAATGGAGGACAGTCACTAATCAAAACAACCCAAAATTTTCACTAATATCAAATGAGGAGAGCTTTATATCTAATATCAGAATCTCACAGTGGTAATCTATATATTATTTGAGCCTATATGTGTAATATGTACATTTCACATGTATTTATGAACAGGTATGCAGACAACCATAATTTTGTAAACTTCAAAATCCATTTCATAGGTAATTTATTATTAATTCTAATTTTAGTATTTAAGGACAGGCTTTATGAGAATTAACAGTCCTTCTTCTAAATATCAATGGTGAAGATGTCTTTTCATAGGTCCATGAGGATGTTGATAATAAGCACTTCTCTGATATTGAGTATCCCTCTACATGTTCCATAAAAAGGCCAGGTAAACTAGTTGGCCTCCTTCTACATAGTTTTCTCGGATGAGCAGAATTTCCTTGGTACTCCCATCATCAACTTGAGTGTAGGGGCCAAATACCCTGACAAGCTGGTTGGTACCAGCTTCTCATCTCTTTCCCATCATCTGTAATTTCCTCTTTCCATTAGTGTCAGGTGGATTCCCTTAAGTGTTCAGGGTTACAACTGTCATTCCCATTCATCATAAATCTGAACATAAGAAGCTAAGCATATTAATTTGATCCTTATGTATGCTATTTTATTTCTCCTCCTTCTGACCCACCCCCCTTATTATTTTACTGAAGCTTCTTAATAACCCCAGCCATGTTAGACCTTCTCTCTTATCTTTCCTTATGTGCTGTATAATGATGATGTCATATCTTAAAAGCTGCCAAGAGGAAACATTAATAGGCTTTAAGTAGTGATACCTGAACTTAGTAAACATAATAACATTAATAGCCATCCATTTTTTTCCAGAAGACATAAAATAGAAAAGCAAGTTTTATTAAATAAAATTTGAGCAAGTAACACTTTGAAAATAACTGAGGTTAATTATATCTATATATTTGGTGATATTGAGCAGCTTCTAAAGGAAATTGAAAATGCATTAGCAAGTAAATAGACATTATCATCATTTTAGAGATTTAAAAATCAGAGTGTTGGCTACTTTTAAGGTCTTAATATATCAGCTGTACATTATATGTTTGACATTATATTCTTTTTTTAATTATACTTTAAGTTCTGGGGTACATGTGCAGATCATGCAGGATTGTTACATAGGTATACACATGCCATGGTGGTGTGCTGCCTCCACCCCCCGGTCACCTACATTAGGTATTTTTCCTAATGTTATCCCTCTCCAATCTCTCGACCCCCTTCTATCCCTCCCCTAGTCCCTCACCCCCCAACAGACCCCAGTGTGTGATGTTCCCCTCCCCTGTGTCCATGTGTCCTCATTGTTTGACACCCACTTAAGAGTGAGAACGTGTGTGTTACTTGGTTTTCTGTTCTTGTGTCAGTTTGCTGAGAATGATGGTTTTCAGATTCATCTATGTCCCTCCAAAGGACATGAACTCATCATTTTTTATGGCTGCATACTATTCCATGGTCTATCTGTGCCACATTTTCTTTATCTAGTCTATAATTGATGGGCATTTGGGTTGGTTCCAAGTCTTTGCTATTGTCAACAGTGCCACAGTGAACATACGTGTACATGTGTCTTTATGATAGAATGATTTATAATCCTTTGGGTATATATCCAGTAATGGGATTACTGGGTCAAATGGTGTTTCTGCTTGTAGATCCTTGAGGAATCCCACACTGTCTTCCACAATGGTTGAACTAATTTACACTCCCACCAACAGTGTAAAAGCATTCCTATTTCTCCACATCCTCTCCAGCATCTATTGTCTCCAGATTTTTTAATGGTTGCCATTCTAACTGGCATGAGATGGTATCTCAATGTGGTTTTGATTTGCATTACTCTAATGACCAGTGATGATAAGCATTTTTTTCATATGTTTGTTGGCCACATAAATGTTTTCTTTTGAAAAGTGTCTGTTCATATCCTTCACTCACTTTTTGATGGGGTTGTTTGTTTTTTTTTTTGTCAATTTGTTGAAGTTCTTTGTAGATTCTGGACATTAGCTCTTTGTCAGATGGGTAAATCGCAACATTTTTCCCATTCTGTTGGTTGCTGGTTCACTATAATGATTGTTTCTTTTGCTGGGCAGTAGCTCTTCTTAAGTTTAATTAGATCCCATTTGCCTATTTGGGCTTTTGCTGTCATTGCTTTTGGTGTTTTAGTCATGAAGTCCTTGCCCATGCCTATGTCCTGAATGGTGTTGCCAAGGTTTTCTTCTAGGGTTTTTATGGTGTTAGGACTTGTGTTAAAATCTTTAATCCATCTGGAGTTAATTTTTGTATAAGGTGTAAGGAAGGGGTCCAGTTTCAGCTTTCTGTACATGGCTAGCCAGTTTTCCCAACACCATTTATTGAATAGGGAATCCTTTCCCATTGCTTGTTTTTGTCAGGTTTGTCAATGTTCTGATGGTTGCAGATGTTTGGCATTACTTCTGAGGCCTCTGTTCTGTTCCATTGGTCTATATCTCTCTTTTTGGTACCAGTACCATGCTGTTTTGATTACTGTAGCTTTGTAGTATAGTTTGAAGTCAGGTAGTGTGATGCCTCCAGGCTTGTTCTTTGGTTTAGGATTGTCTTGGTTATGCAGGCTCCCTTTTGGTTCCATATGAAGATTATGGTGTTTTTTTCCAGTTCTGTGAAGAAAGCCAATGGTAGCTTGATGGGGATAGCATTGAATCTATAAATTACTTTGGGCAGTATGGCCATTTTCACCATATTGATTCTTCCTGACCATGAGCATGGAATGTTTTCCCATCTGTGTCTTCTCTTATTTCCTTGAGCAGTGGTTTGTAGTTCTCCTTGAAGAGGTCCTTTATGTCATTTGTTATTTGTATTCCTAGGTATTTTATTCTTTTTGTAGCAGTTACAAATGGGAGTTCACTCATGATTTGGCTCTCTGTTTGTCTCTCATTGGTATATAGGAATGCTTGTGATTTTTGCATATTGATTTTATATCCTGGACTTTGCTGAAGTTGCTTATTATCTTAAGGAGATTTTGGGCTGAGACCATGGGGTCTTCTAAATAGAGACAACTTGACTTCCTCTTTTCCTAATAGAATATCCTTTATTTCTTTTTCTTGCCTGATTGCTCTGACTAGAACATCCAATACTATGTTGAATAGGAGTGGTGAGAGAGGGCACCCTTGTCTATTGCCAGTTTTCCAAGGGAATGCTTCTGGTTTTTGCCCATTCAGTATGATATTGGCTGTGGGTTTGTCGTAAACAGCTTTTATTATTTTGAGATACGTTCCATCGATACCTAGTTTATTGAGAGTTTTTAGCATATAGGGCTGTTGAATTTTGTCAAAGGCCTTCTCTGCATCTATTGAGATAGTCATGTGGTTTTTGTCTTTGGTTCTGTTTATGTGATGGATTATGTTTATAGATTTGCAGATGTTGAACCAGCCTTGCATCCCCAGGATAAAGTGTACTTGATCATGATGGATAAACTTTTTGATGTGCTGTTGCATTCAATTTGCCAATATTTTATTGAAGATTTTGCATCAATGTTCATCATGGATATTGGCCTAAAATTTTCTTTTTTAGTTGCATCTCTGCCAGGTTTTGTATCACGATGATGTTGGTCTCATAAAATGAGTTAGGGAGGATTCCCTCTTTTTGTATTTTTGTAATAGTTTTAAAAGAAATAGTACCATCTCCTCTTCATACATCTGGTAGAATTCGGCTGTGAACCTATCTGGACCTGGACTTTTTTTGGTTGGTAGGCTATTAATTGCTGCCTCAACTTCAGAAGTTGTTATTGGTCTATTCAGGGATTCAATTTCTTCCTGGTTTAGCCTTGGGAAGGTGTAAGTGTCCAGGAATGTATTCATTTCTTCTAGATTTACTGGTTTATATGCTTAGAGTTGTTTGTAGTAATTTCTGATCATAGTATGTATTTCTGTGGAAAAGCAGTGTCCAGAGGCAAATTTATAGCACTAAATGCCCACAAAAGAAGTGAGGAAAGATCTAAAATCTACACCCTATTGTCACAATTAAAATAACTAGAGGAGCAAAGTCAAACAAATTTGAAAGCTAGCAGAAGACAAGAAATAACTAAGATCAGAGCAGAACTGAAGGAGACAGAGACACAAAAAAAACCCTTCAAAAAATTGATAAATCCAGGAGCTGTTTTTTTGAAAAGATTAACAAAATAGATAGACCACTAGCAAGACTAATATAAAACAAAGGAAAGAAGAGTTGAATAGATGCAATAAAAAATGATAAAGGGGATATCAGCACCGATTTCACAGAATTACATTATATTCTTTCCTTGCTTTTCTCTGTTAAATTGGTTTTCTATTAAAGAAAATTTTCTCTTATAGATAAAGAAAGTTATAGCAAAACCCATAACTCATCAAATAAAAGTGACACATGAAAATATTAACATCATGAATTTATTTAAGGGAATAAAAATTAATGATGGAGTTGAAGTCACTTAATTATCTTTTTTCAAGCCACTCCCATCCTTCTCATACTACCAAAGAAAACCATCACCACACAATTGCTATAATTTTTTTATATCTACCTTTTTATACTTTAATCATATAGGTGTAAGACTCACATGAATTTCTGTAAGACTGAACAGAAACAAGTCAAAAATAGCACTTCGTATTTAACTTCTAGAAATTGAGTAAACCATAAATTAATATGGACTATTTTTTGTTGATTGTACATCTTATATAAATTATCAAGCAATTATTGGTTTTAGGCTATCCACATTGATACATACAGATTTATGTTTACTTCTTGATTTTACTGTATTTTATAAATGTACTTACATTTTTCATTCATAATGATATTAACTTAGATTATTTCCCAGTTTTTGTCATTACAAATGATGCTACAGTGAATATTCCTTTTCATCCCTCTTTAATAAATAATTATTTTTACAACATACAATCAGAAATGCTAATGCCAAGTTATAATCCAAAGTGGTTGTAAAACATTTATAGGCCTATCAAAAGAAAAGTCTCTGCCTCCCCATATCCTTGCCTACAACTGGTATTGCCAAATATTTTACTTTGGTTTACATTTCCCTAATAACTTGGAAGGAAGTAGGGACTCAATTACTCCTCTTCACTTTTTGAAAAAGGTTGTGAATTAGTCATGTTCTCTAGGACACCTTGTTTGTAGATATAATTTTTGGGAGTACAATATGTCTTGAATGTGTAGGAGAAGAATTTAGTGGAATAAATTTTCCAAATGGCAGAAGAAAGAAAGTCTTCCAAGCAGATTGACATTTTGTTTGCTTAAAGGCCAAGATTGATTAGAGTGATGATTTTTGAGGTGTAGACATATGAACATAGGAGTCACTCCTTTCTAAAATGGTAGAATAACTTCTAATTATCAAATTAATGCAAAAGACTTTCTTTAAATTTGAGAGAACCTCTAAGAGAACAGAGTTCTACAAGTTTGAACTCCAAATATCTAAAATAATAACGTCTTTTATCCTAAAAACGTAACTAAAAGGCAGCATTTAATTCATTCATATGTTTTACGTGGTAATAGTTAGCAGATACCAGTTTATAAAAATTTAGGCTATTAGCACGGACCTTATCGGGAATATAATCAGCATCATCATAACTAACACACACAGAGTCTATAAATTTTCAGGGAGTTTATTCATTTATTCCCCACAGCAACACTAGGAGTTAGGTCCTATTATTATCTCTGATTTTATAGATGAAGAAATTGACACAATTTTTTTTTTTGCCTAGCTGACAGAGTTAGTTTGTAACACAGATGGAATTTAAGCCCAAGGAGTTAGATTGCAAAGTTCTTGTTCATAAACCCCATGCTATACTGTCAGCCTCTTCAATGAACTTCATTCATAATAGCTTTGTTTCTTATGCTGATACTTTTTCAAGATAGTTTGATACATTCATGGAGAATATATTCAGGCACGTTTAAGTCTATCATGTTGGCAAAGCTGATATTAATGAAACAAAGAGCTAATATTGACTCCAAAATGATATTAAGTAGAATGGATAGAGAGATGTGGTACATACACAATTTGATACAAATCAGCCTTTTTTAAAAAAGAAAATACTGCAATGTGAAAAAACATGGATAAACCTTGACGATAATAAGCTAAGTTTAATAAGCCAGTCACGGAAATAAAAATATGGAATGATTCGATCTGTATGAGGTTAATAAAATAGTTAAAGCAAAGGGTGAAATGATTGCCAGGGAGTTGGGGAAGAGGGAGAGGGGAAGGTATGTAATCATTAACAGCAAAAAGTTTTAGTTAAGCAAGATCTATAAGCTCTAGGGATCTGCTATACAAGGTTGTACCTAGAGTTGATAATAAGGCTGTATACACTTCAAAATTGCTAAGACACTAGATCTAATGCTACATATTCTAACCACAGTCAAATTAAAGAAAAAAAGGTTAGCATAAAGAGATCTACTTAGGAAATTAACAGTATAGCCTAGTGGAGAGAAAAGGGAAAATTCAAAAGATTTTGAAATTCCATAGTTATTATTTATTTTTTTGGTAAACACTGAGATCATTTAATTTGTGGTATAAGGTAGAAGGTGCTTAATCACACTCTAAAATTTTATGTATGGCTGAAATGTTTTTCTCATTCTCATCACTGTGTTCAAAAATAATTTTAAAGATTGTTTTATAATTTCCAAAATTTTATTACACACACTTTCAAAGTGAAATTGTTCCCTTTGAAATCTATTAAAATATGACACAATTCCTCTGAGGAAACTCTTATGGATCTGGAATATAATTAAATTTATATGCTCTGACTGGATTCAATTCATTAAACTTATATTTTTTTCAGTACCCCCAATTCATGCAATGCTACTTAGGCAAAGTGAATTTTTTTACTGCTAGCTAACACATTAAGGATACTACAAATACTTCTGTATGCAAGTTCACAGAAACCAAAAAGGATGCTACATTTAACAGCTCAAAATCAGCCTCCAAACATACACGTGAAAGCAGATAATATCTTCTGCGATGTCTCCTAATATACAATTCTGTCTATACAAACTTCCTTTCATTTTCCAGCTCTCCTTTTATGACACACACACACACACAGACACACACACACACACACCCCACCACCACCATCTGCACTATCTCCTGTGGTCATTCTTCTCACAGATTCATCAAAACTCTAGTAAAGTTTTGTTTCTAATATCAGTGTCTGGGAAAGCAAAGTTAGCATCACCTGTTTTGAGTAATTAATGGTGAGATGTTCTATTCTTTTAGTTCATCGGTAGGCACTTAATGAGTTCTATTTTGTGTCAGGAACTGTGCTGTGTTGAAGAGGCAAATATAAATAAGAAATGATCCCTGCCTTCAGATAACTTATGACTTAAGAAGTTTTTCCAGAAATATTAATAGTCAAATCACTTATTTTTGTCTATAATTTAGAACTTGAATGTTCATAAATATCCCAAAATGATCAGTGACTCTTCCATGAATTCACACATTTTTAAGTGCAAAACTTCAACTGATCTTATGAGTAGTTTATTAAAAAACTCCTCAAATTCTATATCTTACATGGTAACTAATATCATCCTATCTGAAGGAGAATTTACAGGTACTTTATATTTGATCTAGAATTCTAAAACATCTTGAATTTATAGATTTAAATTACTCAATGATAATGAAAACACAAAATAACATCATATGGGTCACAAATTATTACATAGCTGAAGTGTGTTTTATGAAACTTAATCATCTAATATTTAGTAAGAAATTCCTTTATATTAGCAGTTTTGAAACTGTCCTACACTTTAACCAAAATCTATGGATTTGATATTATTAAATGGTATATTGAATTTTATAATTTACTCACATTCAGATTTTTAAAGTGACTGAGTTCTTAACTATTCACCAACATCTGCACTAGGCACTTTGATAAATATCAACACCTCTATAACTATTAATCATCTTCTAAATTAGGCAAAATATTTAATATATATTATTCAATTGAAGCTGAGAGAAAGGTAAATTCATTTGCACAATTTCACAGTGATGGTAAACGGTAATATGCAATTTCAAACTTAAGCATGTTCTTCATCTACATCAAATGTGCTTGCTATATCTGTAGTCATTTTTAGCAGGCTTAATGGTTTAATTTCCATAATACCTCCAGTTCGTAGTAGTCAAATCATTTTCTGGCTAGAGGTACAATTTATGCTATACTATAGAAATAGTTTGGAAATATTTTATGGCAAATTTCTAAAGATAATTATATTCAATTCACTAGGGGTGGTACAGAAAGGAATGATTTTAGCTGAAATAAAATGCATTTTTTCCATGGAAGGAAGAATCCACAAAAATTGACCTGCTTAAAAGCTTTATAAGTTTGTATGTTTTTACATGGAATTTTAAAAATGTGAAATGAAACAGAATGCGAGCTTCTAAAGGTAATATTGTATGCCAGAATTCAATAGATGTATTATTCATACTAAAAGTGTTTTAATGATAATAAACCAGTTACAATGTCAGCAGCAAACAAAATTATTTTAGCTCCTAGTCAGTCCTCTTTTATAAATTTTTACCTATGATTATTTTGTCATATGTTATCAATTACTTTTGATACCTCAAATATAAATGGAACTATTCTGTTCTGTAAATGTACAATAGACTGAGTATTCTTTTCATGAGTTTTAAAAATCACTCTTATTACCTTACCAATAGTGTCATTAAAAAATAGAATACAACCTGCTATCTGATAGCACAATAGCATGACTATAATGAATAATAGCTTAATTGTACTTTTTCTTTTTCTTTTATTTTTTTCTTTTGAGATGGAGTCTTGCTTTATCACCCAGGCTAGAGTGCAGTGGCATGATTTTGGCACACTGCAACCTCTGCCTCACGGGTTCAAGCAATTGTCCTTGCCTCAGCCTGCCGAGTAGCTGGGATTACAGGTGCCCACCACAATGCACGGCTAATTTTGTATTTTTATTAGAGACAGGGTTTTGCCATGTTGGCCAAACTTGGTTGAACTCCTGACCTCAGTTGATCTGCAGGCCTTGGCCTCCCAAATTTCTGGCATTACAGGCATGAGCCACCGTGCCTGGCCAATTGTACAAATAAGAGTATAATTGCATTGTTTGTAACTCAAAGAATACATGCTTGAGGAGTTGGATTCCCCATTGTCAACATAATTATTTCACATTGCATGCTTGTATCAAAACATCTCATGTACCCCATAAATATATGCACCTACTATGTACCCACAACAAATTTTAAAAATTAAAACAAAAAAGGGCACGTGTTAATATTGTATCCTTTCAAGCAGCTTTGAATGTGATCAGTATTAATAAGATTGTTGTAACATTTCCCTTGAGATCATAATAAGTAATTCGAGCTGTTTATACAATGTCTTGCTGTGCATCTCAATAGTTAAAAATAGTGCCCTAAAAGTTACTTTGCACTATTATATTAACGATGCTTTAATATGCAGATTAACAGCACAATATAATATCAATTCAAATTTGGAGCCAAAATATGTATTATGTTTTGAAAAAGGAAAAACACGCATTACTCAAAATTTCAGGCTAAATATTCGTGAAGTAGGAGTCATTAAAATAATGAGCAACTGAAATGCATTGAAAACGCTATGAAATACAAAAGATTCAATAAATGATTCAATCTTATTTTCATTACTTGTAAAAGACTGTTGATTTCAATTCACCTACCTTCAAGACACCATTTAGACTTGGAAACTCACACCATTACAGCTCAAAGCATTTCCCTTCTCTGCATAACAAACCACCTAATAGTTCAGTGTTCAAGGAATATGTCAAGGGTGTTCAGTCTTTTCTTTTCCCTGGATGACATTGGAAGAAGAATAATTGTCTTCGGCCACACTTAAAATACACAAATATTAACAATAGCTGATGAGTTTTTAAAAATCACAAAATAATCTCATAATGTTTTAAGAAAGTTTACTAGTTTGTGTTGGGCTGCATTCAAAGCTGCCCTGGTCCACATGTGGCCGGCAGGGGGCGGGTTGGACAAGCTTGATATAGACCTTTCCCAGTTACAGAACATTCAGAAAACTGACTGCAATATTCATGCCAAGACCAGGAGATACATTTATTAATAGAAACTGGAAAGACGCTGCTCTGACAATTTGAAAACTGATATTTAAAACTGTTTAAACATAAGGAAAATTTGCAGATTCATTTTCAAAAATGTTTTAATTACTGAAAGTATGAGAGCTGAGATTTGCTCTTACAGCAAAAAAAAAACATGTTTTTATCAACTAGAGGGCTGCAATAATGGGACTACTTTTTATCATTTAAGCTGCTTTTTCTTACGAACTGCCAAAAGTGCTTCATCTCTGTGATTTTAATTTTGTATAAAATATATATTTTTTAAAGTGGTAGATAATATGTCACAAATCTGAGTATCTTTTTTAATCTGAAATTCAAAACCCCTCAAATTTTAAACTAATTTATTGAGGTATAATTGATATATAAAAAGCTCTACATATTTGATGGATATAATTCAATGAAGTTGAAGATATGTATAATCCCATAAAATTATTACCATAATGAAGGCCATAGACATACTTGGCATTACTCCTAGTACAAAAAGTCCTAGCCAGAACAACCTCCTAAAGTTTTCTCCTGCACCCTTTGTGTTATTTATTTCATACTAATAACACTTAGCGTAAGTTCTAAACGCTTAGCAAATTTTAAGTATACAACACAGTATTATTAACTATAGGTACTAAACCATAGATCTCTCAAAAAAGATGTATCTTGCATAATTAAAATGTTTAACAAACATTTCCCCATTTCCTCCTTCCTCCAGCACCTGGCAAAGACTGTTCTACTCTGTGAGTTTATTATTCTGACTATTTCGATCCACATTGGAGATCATGCACTATTTGCCTTTCTGCATCTGGCCCATTTCACTAAGCATGTTTTCAAGGTTCATCTTCTTTGCCACATATTGCAGTCTTTTTCAGGCTGAGTAATAATTCCATTAATGTATATACCACATTTTCTTTATGCATTCATCCACCAATGAATATTTATGTTTTCATAACTTAGCTATTGTAAATAATGATGTAATAAACATGGGAATGCAAATATCTATTCAAGATTCTGATTTAAATTATTTTGGATAGGTAACCAGTAGTGGAATTGCTGTATCACATAATAGCTTTAATTTTACTTTTATGAGGAGCCCCATATTGTTTTCCATAATCTGTGTACCAATTACATCTCTACAAACAATTTACAAAAGCTTTCTTTTCTCCACATTCTCACCAACACCTTTTTTTTTTTTTTGAGACAGAGTCTCGCCCTGTCACCCAGGCTAGAATGCAGTGGCGCAATCGATCTCGGCTCACTACAACCTCCACCTCCCAGGTTCAAGTGATTCCCCTCCTCAATTCATGAGTTGCTGACATTACAGGCATGCGCCACCATGCCCAGCTAATTTTTGTATTTTTATTAGAAATGGGGTTTTGCCATGTTGGCCAGGCTGACCTGGAACTCCTGGCCTCAGATGTTCCATCTGCCTCAGCCACCCAAAGTGCTGGGATTACAGGCATGAGTCACCACACCTGTCCACCAACACTTATTTTTTAAAAATCTTTTTCCAGCTTTTTGGACATGTAACTGACAAATACAAATTATATATATTTAACATGCAAAGTATAAAGTGATTACCAAAAATAACATATACGTCATATTATACAGTTAGCATTTTTTTGTGGTGAGAACATTTAACATCTACTTTTAACGAATTTGAAATACACAATATATTTTCATTTACTATAGTTACTATGTTGTATATTAAGATCTTCGGAATTACTCAACTTATAAATAAAATTTCAAACATTTTGACCAAAATGTTCTCATTTTTTCTCACTCCTCAGCCCCTGGCAACCACCTTTCTACTAGGTTTCTATGAGTTCAACTTCAGATCCCATATAAAAGTGAGATCATGCAGTATTTGTCTATTTGCATTTGGGTCATCTCACTTAACATCTTCTAGTTTCATCCATCGTTTTGCAAATGACAAGATTTCTTTCTTTTAAAAGGCTGAAAAATATTTCATTGTATATATACATCTCATTTTCTTTATCCATTCATCCATTACCAAACACTTCCGTTGTTTCCCTATTTTAACTATTGTGAACAATGCTACAATAAACATAGCAGTGCAGATACCTTTTTCACATGCACATTGCAATTTCTTTATTTATTCAAAAGTAGGATTGCTGGATCATATGGTAGCTCGATTTTTAAGTTTTTGAGGATCCCCTATACTGTTTTCCAAAATAACTGTTCCAGTGTACAATCCCATCAGCAGAACACAAGTGTTCCCTTTTCTCTGCATCTCTGCTAGCGCTTGTCACTATTTGACTTTTTGATATGAGATGTGAGGTTATATTCCAGTGTGATTTTGATTTTTCTAATGGTTAATGATGGGGCTTGATTGAGCACCTTTTCATATGCATACAATATACGATGGCCTGTTGACCATTTGCATGTTTTCTTTAGCTCATTGTCTACGCAGATTCTTTGCCTAGTTTTTAATCAGCTGATGTTTTTGCTATTGAATTATAGATGTTTCTCATATGTTTTGAATAGCAATCCTTTGTCAGATATACGATTTATAAATACTTTCTCCCATTTATTTGGCTGACCTTTCATTTTGTTGAATATTTTCTTTGCTGCACAGAATTTCTTTAGTTCGATGTAATACCACTTGTTTATGTTTGCTTTTGTTGTCTGTGCTTTTGGATTTACATTCAATAATAAAAAGCTGAAAGCATTTTCTCCAAATTAGGAACAAGACAAGGATGTCTAGGCTCTCCATTCAATTGAACATAGAACTAAAAATCCTAGCCAGAACATTTAGTTGAGAAAAAGGAATACAAGGTTTCCAAATTGAAACAGAAAAATTTAAATTGCCCTGTTTTCATATGACATAATGTTTACAGGTCAAAAAACATGAAGGAGGCAGAGAGGTGGAAAAAGATGACAAAATAAAGTCTTCATTGATCATCCTCCTGGCAAGGATACCAATTTAATAACTATCTACACAAGAAAAGCACCTTCATACTAACCAAAAATCAGGTGAGCACTCATGGTACCTGCTTTTTATTTCATATCGCTGAAAGAAGCACTGAAGAGATAGAAAAAACAGCCTTGAATTGCTGATTCCACCCCCTCCCACACACACCTAGCAGTGGCTGCATGCTGTAGAGTGTTTCTGCGCACAGGGGAGAAGGGACTGACTTAGTGCTGCCCTGTTACAGCAGAAAACAAAACCATACCAATTCAGCTGCCACTCACCTAGAAAGGGTGTGTTTAATCAGCTTTATTAGTGGGGGATTCACTAATCCCAGTGGTCCAAACTTGAGTTTCCACAAGCCTTGCTACTGTGGGCTAAAGAGCTCTGGGATCATAAATATAGACTGAATATACTCAGAGCTAAAGTGCTCTGAGATCATAAATATAGTCCACAAGGACTACAAGTCCCATCGCTGAACTGTCAGAGACAGTAGACTTGGTTAGGTGGCCAAAATCTACTGATACTCCAGCCAGAGCAGCTAAGGGAGTGCTGGCACCAGCCTTCTCCCAAGCCCAGGCTGCACAGCTCATGGCTCTGAGACCCCTTCTCTCCACTTAAGGAGAGGAGTGGAAATAGGAAGGACTTCATCTTGCACCTTGGAGATCAGCTCAACCACAGCAGATTAGGGCACCAGTCATTTTAGACCCTACTTTCTGGCATTTCTAGACACACCCTGGGCCAGAAGGGACCCTACTTTCTTGAAGGGAAAGATCCAGTCCTAGAAGGATTATCACCTGTTAACCAAAGAGCCCTTAGGCCCTAAACAATCAAAAGAAATTCCCACGTACTATATCAAGGACTTTGGGTGAAACTCTAACACTTGCTGGCTTCAGGTGAGAATCAGCCCATTCCCAGATGGGATAGCTATGGAGTGAGACTCCATAAACTTGAGAAAAGCAGAGAGAAAAAGTCTTGCACCTAAAGTGTCAACATGGCCACAAGGAAGTGTAGCACCAAGCAGACACTTGGGGTCTAAGGTACTTCTTTTCATTAGTTCTACCAAGGTTATAACAAATGCAATATTGTCTTCTTAGTAAAGTATAATGAGATCTTCAGTTCAAAACACTTACCTCATTTTTTTCTCATATTGAACAAAAAATGAAAAGCTATTTTGATACCAAGAGTAATGATACAAAATTATTTTAATTGCACCATATTAGGCACTTACAGGTTTATAATAAAGTATATTTGTCAAAGTTATTAGTCATGGTGTAGCTGAGGTTTATTATCATGAAAGATTCTTTTAAAAATAAAGTGTTTTTCATGCTTTTATTGTTCTGAAAATAAAGAGATTTGTATGAATTAAGAAAAAACACTACTGAATCAAGAAAAACATTTATAGGCAAATTGGTGGTGATATATTGTTAATTTTCTATAATGTATTTAAAGGGTAATTGGTGTTATTAATCACAAGAGATGACCCTTTTATCATAGTAAAAAATACAGATGGTATCCTTTAATACTGAAAATAATTCTGTATCTTTTAAATAACTGAAAATAATGTCATTGATAGAGTGATTTTCAATAAAATTGTTTGAAAAAGCACCCCCAAAAAAAACATTTAGTCTTCATACACAATGTTCTTTATATTCTTTATGCCTCTTCTTTAAGATGCTTCATTTAAGGTTTTCAGTCAGGATGAAGCAGCATATGTTCACAAAGGAGCAGAAGCACAGAAAACGGACTGAGTCAAACAATTCAAAAAACTGATTTAATGTGTTATTGTTAAGTTTTTTTTTTAAGTTTTTTATTGCTTCAAGATTTGTTTATAAAAATCCTCATTAATTAATGAGCTAGATGGTTGTCTTAAAGTAAATAATTAAAAATTTAAAATTTTTGGATTAATTTCTAGTTGCAGAGAAAGAACAAAGAAAGGAATATTAACTTCTCTTAATTTTTTAAAGAAGATAGTATAACCTGAAAGAGTTCATTAGAATGTGTTATAAAATACACTTGGATTGCTTTATTATGATTATTATTTTCCTTGGGTTGGGTTTTGCTGTCCTATGTCTCAATGATCTTTGTTTCTATCCGTATTCTGAATCATATTTGTCATTCCAGCCAGTTCAGCCTGGTTAAGAACTCTTGTTAAAGAACTGGTACAGTCAAATGTAGGACAAACAACACTCTGGCCATTTGAATTACTAGAGTTCTGGTAATGGTTCTTTCTCATCTTTCTCAGTGTGGGTGCTCCTTTATCTGCAGTGTCTATTGACTATAATCATTAGGCTTATTTTCCAAACGTTTTCACTGGTCTAGGGGCTTTGTGCAGGGTCTTTATTTGAAGCTGCTTTCTTGTCTTTGGTTTCAGAGTGGGGGAATGTTAGTGACATATTTTAGGTGTTGAAGCTTTGGGGTGTAATCTAGCAGGTAGTACGTAGGGTTATTGGTCATTTGGTGGAGTGTTTCTCAGTTGTGTGGCTACCCTCTATTCTCACAGTTGCAGCCATGTTCCCTCTCAATGCTCTGCAAGTGTGGGTTTTTCTTTCCCTTGATTGCTGGGTATAGATCATGATGTAGAACTCCTGAGCTGCCCATTGCAGCTCTGAAGTGATGTCTGTGTTTATGTTTCTTCCCCAACTTAGAGGCCCCAGAGGAAGAAATTTTAGTATTGGTTGTGGTGGAAGGTTGTTTGCCTGTCTCCCAGGGGCTCCACTCCAGAGAGAGGTGGAAGTAAGCAATTGCTCAGTACAATTAGCCCAGGATGGAGGGTCTATGCTCTAGGCCCAAGCCAGGGGTTTCCTGTCTTGTGATTAGCAATGGGGTATGTGTGGGACCTGTGGGAAACGGACTAGCCTCTTCTACTTTGGTTGACTGCAGCTTGTTGGAGATTGGAAAAAAATACTTCAAATCTTTAATACTTCTTATTCTGAGAGTGGCAAGGGAAGTTCCACTGCAGAGGCAGTAGCATAGGAACTAAAGGATAAAAGAGCTGATTAAAAAAATATAAAACCTAATAGGTCTGATAGAGCTGAATAACACAGTGCAAGAATTTCACAATGAAATCACAAATATTAACAGCAAGATAAACCAAGCTGAGGAAAGAATCTTAGAATTTAAAAACTTGTTCTCAGAAATAAACCAGTCTGACCATTTTCTAAATTTTTCTTCTTGCCCGCAATGACCATCACAGACAAAAATTTTAAAAATAAAAAAGTGAGCAAAACCTCCAAGAAGTATGGGATTATGTAAAAATGCCAAATCTATGAATTATTGGCATTCCTGAAAGAGAGGGGGAGAAAGCAAACAACCTGGAAAACATATTTCAGAATATTAGCTATGAACACTTCCCTAACATGGTTAGAGAGGGCAACAGTCAAATTAGGAAATGCAGATAACTCCTGCAAGATTCTACACAAGATCATCCCCAAGACATATAATCATCAGATTTTCTAAGGTTGATGTGAAAGAAAAAATGTTAAAGGCAGCCAGAGGGAAAGAGCAGGTCACCTACAAAGGGAACCCTATCAGGCTAAAAGCAGATCTCTTAGCTTAATCCCTAAAGCCAGAATAGACTGGGGGCCTATATTCAACATTCTTAAAAAAAAAAAATTCAACAAAGAATTTCTTATCCAGTCAAACTAAGTTTTCTAAGTGAAGGAGAAATAAGATCCTCCCCAGATAAGCAACTGTTGAGGGAATTCATTATCACCAGACCTGCTTTACAAGAGATCTTGAAAACACCACTAAATATAGAACGGAAAGACTGCTACCAGCGGAAAAAAAACACACACACACACACATACACTTAAGCCGGGCGCGGTGGCTCACGCCTATAATCCCAGCACTTTGGGAGGCCAAGGTGGGTGGATCACGAGGTCAGGAGTTTGAGACCAGCCTGGCCAATATGGTGAAACCCTCTCTCTACTAAAAATACAAAAATTAGCCAGGCGTGGTGGTGCGCGTCTGTAGCCCCAGCTTCTTGGGAGACTGGGGCAGGAGAATCACTTGAAGCTGGGAGGTGGAGGTTGCAGTGAGCCAAGATCGTGCCACTGCACTCCAACCTGGGTGACAAAGCAAGACTCCATCTCAAAAACAAAAACAAAAACAAACAAACAAAAAAACCACACACTTAAACACACAGACCAGTGTTACTTCAAAGCAACCATACAAACAAACCAACAAAATAACCAGCTGATATCACACAGATCAAATCCACACATATCAATACTAATCTTAAATGCAAATGGGCTAAGTATCCCCACTTAAAAGGCAAAGAGTGGCAAGCTGGTTGTAAAAGCAAGACCCAGTGATATCCTCAAAAGACCCATCTCACAGGTAATGGCACTCATATACTCAAAATACAGGGATGGAGAAAAATCTACCAAGCAAATGTGAAACAGAAAAAAAGCAGAAGTTGCAATTCTAATTTCAGACAAAGCAGATTTTCAATCAACAAAGATCAAAAAGGACAACAAAAGGCATTACATAATGTAAAGGGTTCAATTCAACAAGAAGACTTAACTATTCCAAATACATATACACCCAACACAGGAGCACTCAGATTCATAAAGCAAGAAGTTCTTAGAGACCTAGAAAGACACAAAGACTCTCACACAATATTACTGAGAGACTTCAACACTTAACTGACAATGTTAGATCATTTAGGCAGATAATTAGCAAAGATATTCAGGACCTTTATTTGTCCTTTCTCATGCTGCTATGAAGAAATATCGAAGACTGAGTAATTTATAAAGGAAAAAGTTCTAATTGACTCACAGTTTTGCAGGACTGGGGAGGCCTCAGGAAACTTATTTACAATTATGGCAGAAGGGAAAGCAAACATGTTCTTCTCATGGTGGCAGGAAGGAGAAAAATGACTAAAGTGGAGAAAATCCTTATAAAACCATTGGATCTCACTGAGAACTCACTCATTATCATGAGAACAGCATGACTATCCCACCCCCCATGATCTAATCACATCCCAAGAGATCCCTCCCCTGGGGATTACAATTCAGATTACCATTTAAGATGAGATTTGGGTGGGCACACAGAGTCAGACCATATTAGGACCTAAACTCAACATTGGAGCAAATGGATGATAGACTTTTACAGAACTCTCCACCCAAAGACAAGGAATATACATTCTTCTCATCAAGACATGGCATATACTCTAAAATTGATTACATGATTGGACAAAAATAATCCTCAACAAATATGAAAGAGCCATAATCATACAGAACACACTCTCAGAACACAGCACCATAAAAATAAAAGTCAAGACAATAAAAGTTTCCAATTAAACAGCATGCTCCTGAATGAGTTTTGGGTAAATAATGAAATTAAGGTAGAAATCAAGAAGTTCTATGAAAATAATGAGAACAAAGATGCAATGTACCAGAATCTCTGGGACACAGCTAAGGCAGTGTTAAGAAGGAAATTCATAGCACTAAATGCACACACCAAAAAGTTAGAAAGATCTCAAATTAACAACCTAACTTTACAACGGAAAGAATTAGAGAAACAAGAACAAATCAACCCCAAAGCTAGCAGAAGACAAGAAATAATAAAAATTAGAACTTAAATAAAGGAAATTAACACACACAAAAACAAAATCCAAAAGATCAACGAATTCAAGAGTTGGCTTTAATTTTTAATTTTTTTTTTTGAGATGGTGTTTTGCTCTTGTTGCTCAGGCTGTAGTGCAATGACACAATCTCAACTCACCACCACCTCCACCTCCCGGGTTCAAGAGATTCTCCTGCCTCAGCCTCCAGAGTAGCTGGGATTACAGGCATGCACCACCACGCTTGGCTAATTTTGTATTTTCAGTAGAGACTGGGTTTCTTCATGTTGGTCAGGTTGGTCTCAAACTCCGACCTCAGGTGATCCACCCACCTTTGACTCCCAAAGTGCTGGCATTACAGGTGTGAGCCACTGTGCCCGGCGAGTTGGCTTTATTGAAAAAAATTAATAAAATAAGCCAAAAGATAGACTAATAAAGAAGAAAAGAGAGAAGATCCAAGTAAATATAATTAGAAATTATGAAGGGAATGTTTCTACTGACACCACAAAAATAAAAACAACCATTAGAAACTGTGATGAGCATCTCAAACCCACAGCCAACATTATAGTGATTGGGCAAAAGCTGGTAGCATTCCCCTTGCAATCTAGCACAAGATAAAGATGCCCTCTCTCTCTGCACTTCTATTCAACATAGTATTGGAAGTCCTAGCTAAAACAAGCAGGTAAGAAAAAGAAACAAAGTGCATCCAAATAGGAAGAGAGGAAGCTGAATGATACCTGTTTGCAGACAACGTAATTCTATATCCAGAAAACCCCATAGTCTTGGCCCCAAAGCTCCAGCTGATAAACAACTTCAGCAAAGTTGCTAGATACAAGTTCAATGTACAAAAATCACTAGCATTTCTATTCACCAACAATAGCAAAACTGAGAGCCAAATTAGAAAGGCAATCCCATTCACAATTGCCATAAAATGAATAAAATACCTAGGATTACATCTAACCAGGAGAATGAATGAGCTCTACAATGAGAATTACAAAACGCTGCTCAAAGAAATCAGAGAAGACACAAACAAATGGAAAAACATCTTACATTCATGGATAGAAAGAATCAATATCATTAAAACGGATATGCTGCCCAAAGCAATTTACACATTCAGTGCTATTCCTATGAAACACCAAAGACATTCTTCATGGAATTAGAAATTAACTTTTAATATTCATGTGGAAAGAATAAAGAACCCAAATAGCCAAGTCAATCCTAAGCAACACTATCAAAGCTGGAGGCTTCATGTTACCCAACATCAGATTACATTGCAAGGCTACAGTGACAAAAACACAATGGTTCTGATTCCAAAACTGGCATATAGACCAATGGGACAGAATAAAGAGCCCCCAAATAAGGTCACCTTTCTATGACAATCTGATCTTCGACAAAGCTGACAAAAACAAGCAATGGGGAAAAGACTCTCTGTACAATAAAAGGTATTGGGATAATTGGCTAGCTATATGCAGAAGATTAAAGCTAGACCCCTTCCTTACACCGTACACAAAATCAACTCAAGATGGATTAAAGACATAAATGTAAAACTTCAAACTATAAAATCACTAGAAGCCAATCATTCTGGACATATGAATGGGCAAAGGATTTATGACAAAGGCACCAAATCAATAGCAACAAAAGCAAAAATTGACAAGTAGGATCTAATTAAAGGTAAGAGCTTCTGCACAGCAAAATAAATTATCGACAGAGTAAACAGACAACCTACAGAATGGGAGAAAATATTTGCAAAGTGCATTATCTGACAAAGGTTTAAGGTCCAGCATCTGTAAGGAACAAACAAAATTACAAGAGAAAAACAAACCCCATTAAAAAATGGGCAAAGGACATGAACAAACACTTCTCAAAAGAAGATATACATGCAGCCAACAAGTATATGAAAGAAAGCTTAATATCAATGATCATTAGAGAAATTCAGTCAAAACCACAGTGGGACACCATCTCACACAAGTCAGAATAGCTACTATTAAAGAGTAAAAAAATAACAGATGCTGGCAACATTGTAGAGAAAAGGGAACACTTATACACTGTTGGTAAGAGTGTAAATTAGTTTAACCATTATGGAAAGCAGTATGGCTATTCCTCAAATAGCTAAAAGCAGAACTACTGTTCAACCTGGCAATCCTATTACTGGGTATATATCCAGTGGAATAGAAAGCACTCTACCATAAAGACACATGCATGCATATGTTCACTGCAGTACAATTCACAATAGCAAAGACATGGACTAATCATAAATGCTCATCAATGACACATTAAGGAAAATGTGGTACATATACACAATGGAATATTATGCAGCTAAAAACAAAAAGAATAACATTATGTCTTTTGTGGGCACATGGATGGAGCTGGAGGCTATCATCCTTAGCAAACAAACACAGGAAGAGAAAACTAAACACTGTATGTTCTCACTTATAATTTGGAGTTAAATGATAAGAACTTATGAGCACAAATAAGGAAACAATGGACACTGGAGTCTACCTGAGGGGGGGAGGGTTAAAGGAGGTAGAGCATCAGAAAAGATAACTATTGGGTACTGGGCTTAATACCTGGTTGGTGAAATAACATCAACAGAAAACCTTCTGGACACGTGATTATCTATGTAACAAACCTTCACATGTACTCCCAAACCTAAAATAAAAGTTAAATAAATAAATAAATATACTTTAAATAGCATCTTATGCAAAAGCTCTAAATTTATTTGAATATGGAGAACAAGCTTATATTTTTCAAAAGCTATATGGTGGTATAAATATAAATCCTATTCTTCCTTTTATTTATTTTGCCTAATATAATACTTAACAACTGCTATGTTATTTTATTTAATAAACATATCAAGCCTTAATTTGTCCATTTATACATATCTCTCACAGTGTAGAGTTACATCACCCCTTAGGATTTTCTGTGGTAAAATAAATTATAAATATCCTCTCTAATTTGTTAGATTTTCAATTTAGTGAATCATATTTAACAGTAAATGACTTAAGAAATGTAGATGAAAATTAAGCTAATATATGTTTTTACTTTGTCTTATTATTGCATGTCCTAGGACTCCACTTACAAGATACAAAATATGACCTCCTCAAAGATGACTGTAGTAAGGGTATAAAATACACTAAGGGTATAAATAATTTTTAATAAGAAGATTACGGTTCCTTATTAGTACTTTTGCTGTAGCCAAGGATCTCATCTGTGTGAGTAAATTCATGTTGTTTATAACAAGGTTTGGTCGTTCCCATAACGTCTGAACTAGTCTGCAAGTTCAGGAACTTATCAATAATAATTTTCTAGTGCTGCACTTTTACAGAAACTTTGAATTTGAAATTACAAACTACATCTACTGCCATTAAATGCCTTGAAATATGGCCTTAAACATTGTTTTAAATATTAGGCAATATTGGTCTATATTTGCACTTTTAAATCATTATGTGAAAATACAATATCTATTATATTGGGTTTACCTCTGCAGTTCTGCAGCCTGTCAGATATTTTTGTACTAAAAGGATATACATTGAAACCAAGTATTCATTGTGACAAATGTTTTATTAATATAATGAAAAATAATATATGAAAGAGAACCAGTACTCGTTTTGTCAAACTATTGTTCAGACAATTTTGTCACCACATTGTAAAGTTTGCAATATGCTTAATATTCCTAAAATATTGATTCAATTACAGGTCTTTCATAACTTTTCAATGTTTTCTATTTTCTGTAAGGATAAATTTACCATTCTCCCCCTATCCAGCCTTAATTTACCCATTTATACATATCTCTCACTGTGTAGAGCTACATCACCCCTTAGGATTTTCTGTGGTAAAATAATTTATAAATATCCTCTCTAATTATTTCTATCAAACAATAAATTTCATATTTTGCTCAGTGGAACCACGGGCCTCTATGTTTTCACTGCATGGATTCATTAAAAAATAAAATACTTGCCACCAAGCTGTCTAAAGAATGCTGTTATTGCATTACGTCTCATATTGCAGGGTTCCAAGTTACATTTGTTAAGAGAAGAATAAAATAATCAAATTCTAAATAAAAGTTTGAAAACCAGTAAAGTATACCCATCAAATGTTCCGAATGTGAATAGTTTTGTAACCAGGTTTTTTCCTGGGTGCTGGTGAGGCACAGCTCCCCTGAGAGAAGGCTGTGGGTTCTTGGTCTCCAACCTCTTAAAGAATAAGGGATGGGACCACCGTATGCATACGCAGGTGCACCGTATGCTCGTAAAAGTAAAATATCAGACCCAAGAAGTGTTGTGGAAAGGTAATTTTATTTAGGTAGAGGAAAAGAGAAGGAAAGGAGAAGAGAAAGACTTGCAGGAAGAGTGTCGAAGGGGATTCCAGAGGGGAAAATCCAGAGGGGAAAGGGAGCTCCCACCGTGTGGGAGGGGATTCCAGAAAGCTGGAAATCCGGCGTTGGTGAAGGAGCAGGGGAATTTATCCTGGGAGAAATTCCCACCTTCCCAAGTTCCTCTGGCCAATGAAAGGAGTTCCTTAGAACTTCCGCTGGAGTGACTGACTTTTAGTTTCTTCCTGCGCAGGTGAAATTCAAACATAAACCGTGAAATCTGCCGATGGAGAGAGATGGGGGGACAGGCATGGCGCTGGGAAATTCTTGCCCTTAAAACTATGCCCCCTCATGGACCCAGAAAGAGAACACATTCCCTCAGTTTTGCATTGACAAACTAAATGATTATTTGTGGAGATTTTTAATAAAAGTCTAATATTCTTTATTTTTAAATAAATTCATTGCTCTAAATAATCCTCTTAGTATCTAATGCATTTTTCCACTTCTGTTTTCTTTCTGTTCTCTCAGTCACTTTCACTTTGTTCTTCCTGAGTTCTACCATTTAAAATAGGCTCAGATCCTTCTCCTTCATAAAGCTTCAAAGTATCATTTCCTCCAGTCCACAGCAATTGCTCAGTCTTGTAAATTCATAGCATCCAATGTTTATCTCATTAACATCTCAATTGCTTACAAATCACCTTGTGACTTTTTGGATATTGTTTGGCTATTTCAGTGACTTTTCACAGTAGTATTTATGTATTTAATGACTTGTTCTTGTAAACAAAATTTATTTAAAAGCATAATCCGTAACAGAGCAATTTTGCATTCCACTCCCTGCCACTGTCTTCTACATAGTTGATCCTCAGTAACTATAGATATGCTTTGATAATTTTAAAAATGTTTTAGTAATGTAGAACAAAAAGAAGCCCAGTAGGTCAAATACTTTTGGCTCCTCTTTTAAATGCATTATGTCAAATTATAGATTAAATGCATTATGTCAAATTATAGATTAAAATATCAGTACAGTTAAACAATATTAAAAGAGTTCATTACAGTTGAAATATCTTTTCATGTTCTCTGATAGTAAAACTTCATGAATACATTATAGTAGGATATAAAACATCAATATGGGATAAAGTAAAGAAAGTGAGTGGCTGTAAAAAAATTGAGATAAATAAACGTGATATGCTTCAAAGGTGTAAAAATTATGAGTAATTTCAGTTGGCAGATATACATAGCTACAAAGATACTGCCCCAATTTACACAACATAAATGCTGCCCAAGCAGTAAATTAATGAATTTTCTTGAACCCATTAAGGAACTACAATTTTAGGGTGAATAATCACCCCCAAATTCTGGAGAAAGACAGGTATCGTCAGTGAAAAATAAAACACCAGCATTTGCTTGCCTGGGGTGTATGTCACTGGGTGTAACAAAAGTTGGTAGAAAGATGGAATAATACATTTTAATAAATAGCTAGTGACTAAGTGTGGGCTAGAAAGTATAATGCTCCTAGAATCTGTGGTTATGGAGAGTTCATAGATCTCTCCAAGAACTCAACCAGTCTCTCAAAGGAAAAATTGAGAAGAATCCAGAAGGGTTCAATATCATTTCAACAATTACTACTGGGAAAATTAAATATCCACATGCAAAAGAATAAAGAGGGACCCTACCTTACACCATACATAGCAATTCAATGAAAAGAGATCTGAAAGCCAAATACAATAGCTGAAAGTATGACATTCTTGGAAAAGAATATAGGAGAAAACCTTTATGACCTTGGGTTAAGTGCTGGTTTCTTGAATATGACATCAAAAGTATGTGGAAAAAACATATAAATATTGGACTCGACTAACATTAAAACCTTTTGTGCAGCAAATTATGACATCATGAAAGTGAAAGACAATTCATACAATGGAAGAAAATATCAACAAATTATGTATTTCATAAGGGACTTGTGTTCATAACGTTAAAAAGAAAGAAATAAAAACTTATGACAATGATAAAAAGTCTAATAACTAAATTTAAAAATAGTCAAAGTACTTAAACAAACATCATTACAGTGAAGAGGCACAAATGGCCAATAAGGACATGAAAAGATGCTCAACATCATTGGTCATTAGGACAATGCAAATCAACAGCACAAGATAGCACTTTACAACCACTAGAATGGCAATAATAAAGAAGCCAGACAATAATAACTGTTAGCAAGAATGTAGAGAAATAAAAACCCTCATACATTGTTGGTGGGTGTGTAAAATTGGGTAGGCACATTAAAGATACTCAACATCATTTTTATCAGGGCAATGCGAATTAAAACGTGATACCACTACACATTTATTAAAAAGGAGAAAAATCCAAAACTTGACAACACTAAAGGCTGATGAGAAAGCAAAGCAAAAACACTTCATTTGTTGCTCATGGAAATGGCAAAATAGTTCAGTCACTTTTTGGAAATTTCTTATAAAGTTATACATAGTGTTGCCATAATATCTAGCAATCCCACTTAAACTGTTCCAAGTGAATTGAAAACTAATCTTGACACAAAAACTTTATTTATAATTTCCAAAAGGTGGAAATAACCAAAATGTAAATAGATAAACAGTGGAGCACTGTATTAAAAAATGCTATTCAATCATATAAAAAATGGGCTACTAATTCAAGCAACAGCATTGCTTTGTTCTAAGTAAAAGAAGCCAGATACGAAAGGCTACACATTGTATCATTTTCTTAATATAATATATATGTACAAATATACATATTATATATATTTCTAGGATTTTTCACAGAGAGACACTAGAAACAGTGACAGCTAAGTAGTAACAAACATTTCGATTGCCTGATCTTGGTTAATACATACCATTCTCCATTAAATACATGTAGGCTATGTGAAGAAATGCCTGATTCTAGGGCATATTGGGTCTTAGGGCTGCTCTAACAAAGTACCATACACTGGGTGGCTTAGAACAACAGAAGTTTACTGTCTCACAGTTCTGGAACCTGTCAATAGTGTGATGTTCTCTCTGTGAGATTCTCTCTGAGGATCCTTCCTTGGTTTTTCTAGCTTCTAGTGTTTGCCAGCAATCCTTGGCGTTATTAGCTTGTAGATGCATCACTCCAATCTCTGCCTTTGTCTTTACATGGCCATCTTTCCCTGTCTGTGTCTCCGTGTCTCTTATTAAGATATCAGTCATATTGGATTAGGGGCCCATGCTTATGTCCTCACCTTACCTGATACATTTGTAATGACCTTTTTTTTTTCCAAATTAGGATGAATTTTGAGGTACTGAAGTTAAGACTTCAATTTATGCATTTGAAAAAAAAATAATTTAGAACATAGAGCTAGCACTGGGAAAATGCAAAATGAGCCTGGAAGATCTTGTAATGCCAGAAACTAAGAAAGCGCTCAAAATCAAAACAATGGGTCACATCAAAATAATACAGTAACTAAACTTAAAAAGCTTTTGATGGCTAAAAGTTGAAGAAATTTGAGAAACAAAATAAGTAAAGTAGTACTGGATTATAACCCAAAGTATAAAATAAATATGAGCCCATACTGATATAAATAAATATTTGGATAAAAATAAATTAGGAAAAAGATAAGTTTTCCTATATAGAGGAAGTCTAAATAATTTATGTAGATACTTCCCTCTCTTTAGAGAGGCAGCAATTAACTGTACACTTCTTGAGAGCAGACAATACTTAGAAATTGTCTTGCAAGCAGTACATGATGGAAAGGGGAGAAAAAAAGAGTAACTATATAGTGGGGAAACTTGACAAAAGTACCTCATGCAGACAATCAAGGTTAACATTAACAGTGGTTTGGCATGTTGATTGCATGCAACCTTTCCAGGATGTAATGCATATGAAATTTTGGTGGTCTTCCTCCTAAATACCCATAAAACAAATATAATCATTTAAAAGAACAACCGCCACTTTCAATTGGATTCTACGAAATATCAAATCAGTACTCTACTCCTAAAATGTGTCAAGATAATCAGCAACAAGGTAAATCAGAGAGTCTGTCAAAGTCTATAGATGTCTAAGGAGACATGCCAGCTAAATATAATATATTATCTTGGAAGGGATTTTGTAACAGAAAAAGTACATTTGATAAAATGCAGCATCTGGAGTTTGGTTAATAATGATTTACTAATATTGGCTTCTTAGTTTTGAGAAATATATAATGGCTATGGTCTGAGTTACACCTCCACTTGTTAAAGTTCATGATGTACAGAGAAACTTTTAGGTGAAACTTAAAATATGTAAAGAGGTAGCTCTAGGCTAAACTTTGTTTAACAATTTCCCCATTTTGGTCATCTTCTCAATTTTGAGAGGTTGACAAAATTTTACTCATTTTGTTACTATCACTATTGTAAATGTATTTATTTAATCTTGAAATCCACTGGAAAATAGCGGAACAGTAGGTTTTGTAGGATGGAAACAGGACATCCGGTGTTTTTTTGTTTGTTTTGTTTTGTTTTTGTTTCAGGCTTAGTCTACAGGTTACTTCCTTATGTTGGAATGTCCTGTTTACAAGATAAAAATTAAAACCTGATCTGTTCTAGGATCTCTGCATTTCCTTAAAGTCTTCGTTTGATTGTGTCACATTTAGCATGAGCAACTCCATTTTGTATTGTTCTGGTTTGTTGGAGCCTAGTGCATGAGCTCAGTAAAAAAATAATGGCCTCCTATAATTTTGTTTAAAAATTTTCCCCTTTTGGTCAGGTTCTCACTTAGGTGAGAGTTTGACCAAAACTTAAGGCACTAGTACCACTATCAGTTACAATCATTTTGGCTTTCTGGTCTCAGAATTTTATTCATAGGTTATGTTGCCTTGGTGGTCACACATTTCTTTCAGCTCTTGTCATTGCAGTAGAAGAGAGACCGTTTGACATTCTAGAGATGGCTGCATGTAAATATTTTAAATTGTTGAGAGAATACAGCACACCAGGGAGACTACTATTATGACTATTGGGAGGATAATATCAAGAGTTTGGAGCATGTTCCTGACCCAGGATCCCCCAGTAAACCAAACCAACTGAAATCAGTAGATCAAAGGGGAATGAGCTAAAGAGTGTGTTCACTAAAGTAAGCAGTCTCTTCCCTAATCCCTACGACTGAATCTGTAATACTTGATGTGATGTATTTCTCTATAGGCCACAAGTACCAGCAGCTGCACTGACACTCATCTGTTTAGCCAGTAAGTAATCTAGAGAAATTCTATGATTTAGCATAACTTTCTCAAGAGAATATAGCCTGTTGTGTAACCATAGCCTTTACAACAGAATCTGCTACAGAGCTTATCATGAGGGATACATTTCTAATCATTACCTTTTACTCCAAATTACGGAAAAATTAAAACCTAGAACATCACTAATTATCAGGAAAATGCAAATCAAAACTATAATGTGATACTACGTTACTCCTGCAAGAGCGCCTATAATAAAAAAAGCAAAAAATAATAGATGTTGGTATGGATGGCGTGAAAAAGGAGCACCTTTTCACTGTTTGTGAGAATGTAAACTATTAAAACAACTACAGAAAACAGACCTACCTTTTGATCAAGTAATCCCACTACTAGGTATCTATCTAGAGGAAAAAATAGTCATAAGAAAAAGACACTTGCATAAGCATGTTTAATAGCAGCACAATTTGCAATTGTGAAAATACAGAACCAGTCCAAATACCCACCAATCAATGAGTGAAAAAAGAAAATATAATATACATATATATTTACAGTAGTAATCTACAGTAATACTCCCTGTACATACTATATACTACTCAGCCATAAAAAGGAAGAACATAATGGCATTTGCAGCAACCTGGATGGAATTGGAGACTATTATTCTAAGTGAAGTAACTCAGGAATGGAAAACCAAACATCATATGGTCTCACTTATATGTGGGAGCTAAGCTATGAGGATGCAAATGCATAAGAATTGACACATTGGATTTGGGGGACTTGGGGAAAGGGTGGAGGGTGGCAAGGGATACAAGGCTACATGTTGGGTACAGTACACTGCTCGGGTGACAGGTGCACCAAAATTTCAGAAGTTACCACTAAAAAACTTATTTATGTAACCAAACACCACCTGTTCCCCAAAAACCTATTGAAATAGAAAAATTAAAAATTAAAAATAAAATAAAGATTCCATCTTCTTCTGGGGAGAAACTTTCCTGTTTAGCATTACCTTAAGGGTTCTAATGGATGCACAGTTCCAAGAGTGTAGAGGGACTCTTCTCAGTAGTGAGATTATGAACCTAAGGTTCAAGGTTCTGAAGTCTTGCTGTATTATGGATGGCAAGTAGAGTCTTTCTCTAATGTTCTTAGAAGATCCAGTCTTTGGGCTCTTGATTGTGAGGGGGGTTAACTGTTTTCAGTCAGTGAACCACAAAAAGCTTTATTTCTCTGGTAAAAATATACAGTGGCATAAAAATCTGCTGTTATAATGATCAGCCCTCTTGCATAGAAAAGCTTTTATACAACCAGAAAACATGCATTGAAAAGGACAATTGAATGAAATCCCTTTATAAATGTTTAAGTGGCTCACCAGGTAGCCGAATGTACCTGAAGCTTTAATTGTCTTTCCAGGAATATGAGTTTGACAAACCAAACATTGGTCATAAACTGTTTTACAATTTAGAGGTGACCACACCAATATATATTTCATTTGGATCATTTTATCTTTTCCATAATGAGTCATGGAATGTAGAACCTTTAATAACAAGATTTAAGGACTCAGGAAAGATAAGGTGGATGTCTTCGTTCTCCATGAGTCCATGCTTAACATTGGACTTATATCTTCTTGAATACCAGTTGTTTCTCCAATTTAGGTGCATAGTACTGATAACTAATGGGTTATCACAGGCAATTTGACCGAGACCATAAAATTCATACAAATTTTATATCTAAACAATTTCAGTGTTGGCTGATTTAAATTGAAAATCTGACAAAATGTTTTCTTCATATTCCATTAAATTTGGTTCTACTTGAGTTATCAATTTTATAAACCAGTCAGTCTTTTAATTAAAGTTTTGGGAATTTTTAAACAGTCTACATGATATGCCTCTAAAGTTTCCAGAAATCTGTATTCAAGAGTGCTTTTAAGGGTCCTTTGCATCCTCTCATGAACCTCCTATAAGACATCATATTGTAGGATGTTGTGTGCTTGTCAAATTTTCAGAAACCACATCAGCGTTAAGCAATTTACTGTGGAAATGACTATAAATAGTCACAGTTAAAAACACAATTGACAAGGAAATTTGGTTATTTCCGTGGCCTACAATAACTTAACCTAATAACCATAATTATTATATGATTGATAGCATATAGTCAGACACATTAGAATTTTAGAAATCTCATACAAGTTTGGAATATATATTAATGACATTCACTAAAACATAATCCCAATAAGTTTAAACATCATTTCTTATTTTGGCAATAATTTCCATGTAACTTAACATGTCAAATCATTTTGTAGTAGTGATGCGGTTTTATCATGTTGGCCAGGCTAGTCTCAAACTCTGACCTCCAGTTATCCACCCACCTGGGCCTCCTAAATTGCTGGAATTTCAGGTATGAGTCACTGTGACTTGAGCCCCTGCTGTGCTTTTATTCCAATGTTCAATTTGTGGAAAAATCAAATGTACTCCTTTAAATAGCCAATATTGTCATTCACAGAATTTCTTTTTACAAGATTAATTTTTTACAAATCTTCAACAACTGGCTCAAACATTTAGCTTTAATCTATCTTACTTAAACAATCCTTTAATCCTCTAAACTAGGCAAAAATTTACATTCCAGGGCCTTCTTATAATCTTTTACTAAAAACACGTTTCACTTCCTTCACATACCTTGCATGTAAAACTGTTTTTTCAGTAGTCTTGATTGGATGTTACAATGTAAACTCTTAGCAATTTTTATTTGTGGAAAAAACCTGGTAAGTTATTTAATTATGTACTAGATGTGGAGCCTAGGATATACAGACAGAAGTGCAGATAAAGTCTGACTCTTTCCAACACATTTAGGGGGCATGGATAACTCCACATATCCCCAAGTCTTATCTAGAATCTAAAGCCTCCAAAGTAGGTAAACCGAACTGTTTTCAAAAGTCAAAGAAGCAGTTTATGACCTTAAAGCATTTAGCAAACCTAATATCTGACCTGTCTAATTAATATCAAATGTCATTATTTTACCAATAATCCTTAAAACTCTTTATTTTCTAAAACTTATAAAGTCACATGAAATAAAAGGCATTACAGTTTGTATTTTTCTGAAAAAATATTTAAGCACCTATTTTTCTTTAAGCCAATTAATCAGATCTCTTTCATATATAAACATTGCATACATACCACATATAAATACACACAGAGGCAAACAAAAGAAGATCCAGTAGTTGTAAGATTTTTTATTTGCTGGTATTTATGTTTCTCTTTAAAGCATGCGGTTTCTAGGACCTAATAAGCAAGCACAGCTGGAAGGCAAAACAGATTTTCCAAAATTTAGGGTCCCACGTTTATACTGAATCCTGGATCCCCAGAAGAGATATGGTATGGAAACAAGACAGTGAAAATATTTTACCATGCATTTCATTTTAAAGCAACCCAGAGCTGATCAGCCCATTTTGTGAGTAGCCCATCCCCAATGGGAGTCTTATCTCTCATTTGAGGGTGGGGACATTTTCTACTTTCTAGGTGACCAAGAGCATGCTTCTCTGATCCAAACATGCAAAGAGCAATGCATCTCCCCATAACTGCCATTAGCCATTCCTAAAATTATATTTCCTACCTAGTTATTACACACCAAAGCTTTCTAATAATGTGAAGTAATTTCTGATACCCCCTAAAACTGAAAGCTATCAGATAACACTCTGCACAACAGAACAGAGTCTTAGACTTTGAAAGGGATCAATCCTATTTCAAATTCCTGGGGTTTCATTAGGAAAAAAAGATTTTTCCCAAAATTGAGTGTGTGGTGCCTCCTCTGTTTTTCCCACGGAGTCCCAATCTGTTAGAATTTATTTTATTTCCTCTCATCTGTGCATCAGGAGTGGCAAGAAGACAAAATGGAGAAAAGCAATTCAATTAACTGAAAAAAAAACCAAGATCTAAGAAGAGAATAAAATCATAAAGGCCTGTTAAACGTATGTGTAGCTTGGCTATCCACTTTTAATTAAGGTGACTTTTAGCCATAGCCCTCTTTTTAAAAAGTCCTTTTAAATTTCTTATTACCCTACATTAGCCAGGCCAAATGGCTGCTATTTCTAGCTTTTAAACTTTACCAAAACTAATCTCACAGGTGAAACCAACAAATCTTAACTAAGGTTATGACTTAGCCATGAGTATATGAGGTATTTTCAAAGAGGTGGTTAGCAGATTTTATAAGACCTAAAATATCCAAAGATAGCTCAGAGAAAGGAAGATTCAAGAATGGAAGAGATAAGTTGTTCATGGATGGGCTGAGAATCAACAAAGGGCCAAAGTTACACAGATATCTAACCAGAGAGGACTCATTGTCTAAGCCAGGAATTAAATCCTGAACCTGGGCTGTCATTGTGAAAAGACAAAGCCTTAGCCACTAAGCTACATCATGGACACTTTCCATTGCTCTTCCCAGAAGCAGTTTAGAGTGGCCAATTCTGAGCTTGCAAAGACTTTTAACTTCTTGAAACAATTTTTAGAGCTAACTATGACATGAACCTTAAACTTTCTATTCCTTGGATGGCAGAGACCAAGAGAAAGTACCACCATATGGTTTCAAAGTCAATCTCCCAAGAACTTAAAACAAGACAAGATGGAAGCTTCATCCAGTTTCTTTGTTTGTTAGTTTCAGGAAACTGCAGCAAAATTTTTCGCTGACTAGCTTCCTGGGCCATCTTAAATAGCAAGCTTATGTGGTCCTAAGCCCATCTTCTATACCCCTCTTCATGACAGAACAACACAGAAAGACAAATTCATAGCACAAAGTACACTAGATTTGCTACAGCTTAACGCTAGCCTAATGAGTCCATTTTCTTATTAATTAAAACTTTGAAGAGACAGGGATTTTTACCATTCCCACAACTGGTTTGCAGAGAGGGAGAGAGAGAGAGAGAGAGAGAGAGAGAGAGAGAGAGAGAGAGAAAAGCATTGCCTGCAGCAGGGTGGGGAAGGTGAGGAGCTAAGGAAGGTCAGAGAAAGACCCACCCATTGCAGCAATACTTAATCAAAAATTTAGGTAGCTTCTTCTTGTTCACAAAGGGATCATTTACAGCAGTCCCATTTGCTCTCAAGTTTCCACCTTTGGGGAGCGAAAGTTCCCCATGTTCCATGGTCCTGTACATGACTAATCCTGTCACTCATGGCCATCAGCAAGGAGTGCAAGGCAGATTTAATATTTTTTTAGATCAGTCGCTTAAGCTTTTTATTTTCCTTTCATAAAGTTTTAAAATGAAAATACTAAAATCTTTTTAGAAGCTTCTGCATATCAATAGGCATCCCTAGAGGGAGACTAATTTGGGAGTGCTTATTTTCAAATGCACTTCAGTGCTGTGTTGTTAATTTGGAATGTTCCACTGTAAATGATCTTTAGTAAGATTTTGCCATTTCTGTAAGATTTTTCTTCTCCCAGGGCCCAACACTTATCCATGTATAAGCCAAAAGAAGCTCAATTCTTCACAAACTAAGGATCCCATTTTTAACCTAAAATATTGGTTTTCCTCTCAGGTTCCGTTGATCAACTTAGCCAGCAATTTTTTCCTACCTAAGCACGCATGAAAAATGAAACAAAAGGGTAGAACACAAAAATCCCTGCGAGTTTCCAAAAGCCAAAGTTTACACCCCCTACAATATTACCATTTACTTCCAGTTTCTTTCTTACCCAGTGAGATGTAAGAGGCATCTAACTGGATCCAAGACAGTTATGGGATCTAATCTAATCTATTCAAGGACCCAGTTCAGTTTCTGTCATGAATGCCAGACACAGTTTGGATCAGAAAATTTGCTCAAAGACACTTGGAGAGCCTAAAACAAAAATCCATGGAGTTTTGGAATCCAAGAGAGAACTTCAAGATCCCCAGCTGCTCTGAGACAGCAATGGGCAAAACAGGCAGTTGAGTACATCGCTTGGTCACTCAGCACTCCCCGGGGTTGTTAGAAGCTCTACTTTGGATCTTACTTGTGATGCTATCTGTTAAAGAAAAACTTCAGCCAAATTAAATTTAAATTAAATTTAAATTAAATGAAATTTAACTGAGCATTGAATGATTCACGAATTAGGCAGCCTCCTGAGCTAGAGCAGGCACTAAGATGCCAGCACAGCCACATAGTGGAAGATGACTTATGGACAGAAAAAGGAAAGTGACATACAGTAAATAGAAGTAAGGCACAGAAATAGCTGAATTGGTTACATCTTGGAATTTAACTTATCTGAACATGGATTGAACAGTTGGCTACATTTGATTGGCCAAAACTAGGTGATTGGCACAAACGTAGGCTATCCTCTGGGTTATACCTCTACTTGTTATAGTTCATGATGTACAGAAAAACCTTTAGGCTGAAATAAATATATGTAAGGAGTCAGCTTTAGGCTAAATTTTATTTAACACATCTCAATCAAGCAATCAAAATAATAGAAATCAGAGTTCATGGTTTATATTTATGTGCACATAATGAAATAAACCATTTTGAATATTAGCAGATGACATGGTTGTATATTTGGATGACCCCTTCGTCTCAGCCCAATCATCTCCTCAATCTGGTAAAGCAACTTCAGTAAAGTCTAGGATACAAAATGAATGTGCAAAAATCATGAGCATTCCTATACACCAATAACAGACAAACAGAGAGCCAAATCATGAGTGAACTCCCATTCACAACTGCTACAAAGAGAATAAAATACCTAGGAATACAAATAACAAATGACATAAAGGACCTCTTCAAGGAGAGCTACAAACCACTGTTCAAGGAAATAAGAGAGGACACCAACAGATGGAAAAACATTCCATGCTCATGGTTAGGAAGAATCAATATTGTGAATGTGGCCATACTGCCCAAATTTGTGGATTCAATGCCATCCCCCATCAAGCTACCATTGACTTTCTTCACAGAACTGGAAAAAACCACCTTAAATTTCATATGGAACCAAAAAAGAGCCCATATAGCAAAGACAATCCTAAGAAAAAAAACCAACCAAAGCTGGAGGCGTCATGCCACCTGGCTTTAAACTATACTACAAGCCTACAGTAATCAAAACAGCATGGTACTGGTACCAAAACAGAGACATAGACCAATGGAGCAGAACAGAGGCCTCAGAAAGAATGCCACACATCTACAACCATCTGATCTTTGACAAACTTGACAAAACGCAATGGGGAAAGGATTCCCTATTTAATAAATGATGTTGGGAAACTGGCTAGCCATATGCAGAAAACTGAAACTGGATCTGTTCCTTACACCTTATACAAAAATTAACTGCAGATGGATTAAAGATTTAAACATAAGACCTAATACCATAAAAACCCTAGAAGAAAACTTAGGCAATGCCATTCAGGGCATAGGCATAGGCATAGGCAAGGACTTCATGACTAAAACACCAAAAGCAATGGCAACAAAAGCCAAAATAGACAAATGGGATCTAATTAAACTAAAGAACTTCTGCACAGTGAAAGAAATTATTTTTAGAGTGAACAGGCAACCAACAGAATGGGAAAACTTTTGCAATCTACCCATCTGACAAAGGGCTAATATCCAGAATCTACGGAGAACTTAAATAAATTTACAAGAAAAAAAGTGGGTGAAGAATATGAACAGACACTTCTCAAAAGAAGACATTTATGCAGCCAACAAACATATGAAAAAAGCTCATCATCATCGGTCATTAGAGTAATGCAAATCAAAACCACAGTGAGGTACCATCTCATGACAGTTAGAATGGCAATCATTAAAAAATCAAGAAACAACAGATGCTGGAGAGGATATGGAGAAATAGGAACACTTTTACACTGTTGGTGGGAGTGTAAATTAGTTCAACCATTGTGGAAGACAGTGTGGTGATTCGTAAGTATCTAGAATTAGATATACCATTTGACCCACCAATCCCATTACTGAGTATATACCCAAAGGATTATAAATCATTCTATTATAAAGACACATGCACACGTATGTTTATTGCAGCACTGTTCACAATAGCAAAGACTTGGGAACCAACCCAAATGCCCATCAATGATAGTCTGGATAAACAAAATGGGGCACATATACACCATGGAATTCTATGCAGCCATAAAAAGAATGAGTTCATGTCCTTTGTAGGGACATGGATGAAGCTGGAAAACCATCATTCTCAGCAAACTGACACAGGAACAGAAAACCAAACACTGCGTATTCTCACTCATAAGTGAGAATTGAACAATGAGAACAAATGGAAACAGGGGAAGGGAACATCACAAACTGGGGCCTCTCACGGATGGGGGGCTAGGCGAGGCATTGCATTCATTAGGAGAAATACCTAATGTAGATGATGGGGAGATGGATGCAGGAAACCACCATGGCACGTGTATACCTATGTAACAAACCTGCATGTTCTGCACATGCACCCCAGAACTTAAAGTATAATGAAAAATAAGTTTTTTTAAAAGAGTTTGCTTATCATAAGGCTTGTTTACCCAGGAGGTAAAAGAAAGGATAACAATCAAATGGTTGAAGATTTTAAAGTCAGGAAAATTTGCTTCTAAGTTCTGTTCAATATACCTCAGCACATACACAAGTGTGTTTTTAAAAGAAGCTCATTTAGTTGCAAAGGAAAGACCCACTGAAGCTGCTTCAGATAAAGAAAAGCTTGTTGTGATAGGCAGGGAGAACAACATTATTTACAGACTCTCATTTATTCTAAGAATTACAGAAAGATTGCCTGGTTTTAAGGCTTTATAGGAGACCTCTAAAACAGGAATATGATTACAAATAAAAATTCAGCATCAAAATTGCTTAGAGCTCATTTTAGCCTTCATAATTCATTAGGGGTGTAATTTTAGGCAAATTATCTAAAGCCTCAGTATTTTTTTTAATTTTCAAAATGGTGATAATACGAATAACCTTGTAGAGATTTTTGTGAAAATTCAGTGAGATCATATTACTAAATAATTTTCATGGTAGATATAGTATCTGGTAAATGCTAATTGTCATTATTAAAATTATGTATGTGTGTCTCTTGCAGCACCACTACAGAATGCTAAAATCTTTTTATACTTCTAGTTTTAATTAACAATTTTAATTTATATTTTTACATAGCTATTAGGGACAGCTCTTTATATCAAGATATGGCATTGTCTGCTATAGCCTGTAAATGACTCACCCTCGGGTGCAGTTAGTTGCAGTTAAGAGACCGGAATCACATGGTACAAATTTGGCTGCCTAAGTATCAGAGGCATGTGAACAGAGCCACTCCATCTTAAATAGGGACTGGGTAAAATCAGGCTAAGACCTACTGGGCTGCATTCCTAAATAGTTAAGGCTTTCCTAAGTCACAGGATGAGATAGGAGGTCAGCACAAGTTACAGGTCATAAAGAGCATGCTGATAAAACATTGCAGTAAAGAAGCCGGCTAAAACCCACCAAAACCAAGATGGCCAGGAGAGTGACTTCAGGTCATCCTCTGTTACACTCCCACCAGCGTCATGACAAGTTTACAAATACCATGACAATGTCAGGAAGTTACCCTATACGATCTAAAAGGGGAGGTAGGAATAATTCACCACTTTTTAAACATATAATCGAAAAATAACCAGTAAAAATGGGCAACCATTAGCGCTCAGGGCCGCTCTTTCTATAGAGTAGCCATTCATTTATTCTTTTACTTTCCTAATAAACTTGTTTTTACTTTACTATATGGACTCTTCCTGAATTCTTTCTTGCAGGAAATCCAAAAACCCTCTCTTGGAGACTGGTTTGGGACCTCTTTCCTTTAACATAAGCAACAAGGGTTTAAGACTGTGGGATTTCCATAAAAAAGAAGTGACGGGAGCTAAACAATGTGTGCATATAAACGTAGAGTGTGGAATGACAGACACTTGATCCTTAGAATGGTGGGAGGGTGAGAGGTGCTTTAGGGGTGAAAAATCACTTAATGGATGCAATGTACATTATTCCAGTGATGGAGACACCAAACACTCAGGCATCACCACTATTCAGTATACCCATGTAACAGAATTGCATTGTACTTCATAAATCTATACAAATATAAAAAATGAGATGTGGACAAGGAAGGAAATAATTGATGGCATTATCCAATACAATTGCTTTCTCCGTGATGGGAATGTATAATACATAATCTTCAATCATTAAAAACAACAATAAAGAGGAAAATAGCTTGAGAACAATGGGTTAATAAAATACATAATCTTTTAGAGAAGCAGTGAATAGATGAAGGAGTTGCATGAAGCAGAGAGATTTTGCTATTTTTTTTCTTTTTTTCTTTTTTTTTTTTTTTTTTGAGACAGAGTCTCGCTCTGTCACCCAGGCTGAAGTGCAGTGGCATGATCTCGGTTCACTGCAACCTCCACCTTCTGGGATCCAGTGATTTTCCTGCCTCAGCCTCCCGAGTAGCTACGACTACAGGCACGTGCCACCATGCCTGGCTAATTTTTATATTTTTTAGTAGAGACAGCGTTTTACCATATTGCCAGGCTGATCTCGAACTCCTGACCTCGTGACCTACCCGCCTCAGCCTCTCAAAGTGCTGGGATTACAGGCATGAACCACCACGCCTGTCCTTTTTTTTTTTATAAAGGGTTGGTGAAACTCTGACGTTATATTGCTGAATGTCTTCAGTGCCAAATCAAATATTTGAATAAAGGCATTCCATTAATCATTTAATTCAACTCTAATTGCTCACGAATAATTTCCTCTCCGTTTTTGTAGTTGTTATTCACCAGCAAGTGAAAAGCCGACATTGAGTTGACTGGTAGTCAATATTATTGTTATTATTATTATTTACAAAGTAACCAGTTACTTTTCTCAATTCTTGCTTCACTTTCATGGGTAGATAAAATTTGGACAGATTCTTACCTTCTCTTTGAATTGCATACAGCATTTCTGTATCTCGCTGCTCATGAATAAGTGTCACTTAAGTCACTGTTCCTGACTGAGCTCTGTTTTTTTCCAGTGACACTTTTCTT
>JAZHEH010002920.1:0-126802 GCA_036589455.1 Ateles fusciceps | reverse complement strand
AAGAAAAAATTTTGTGATTTGGGGTGTGGGAGATGGCCCAAATAGACCAGATGAAAATTTACCTGCCCCCTGAAAGAAGAAAAGCTTATGGGCACAGGTCTTGTGTTTACCGTGGCACCTGTGGGATCCTCCGCGACTCTCTCAGCCCTGATTGCACAGCCCCTGTGGGCTCCAGCCTAGCCACGTTCCAGGCCCCTGCCAAGTACCGCGGGGGACCCACTGGTGTCCTGCTGTCAGCCTTGTGGCCACCTCCCCAGCCTCGGCTTGCGAAGTCAGGGCCTGGCTTTGTGCCCCTGTGGTGCTGTGGCACAGCCATGCTTTTGGGTAAACCTCTGTGGGAGTCCGGTGGTAAGTCACCTTCTCAGTCGGACTCTGCCAGGTGGCTCCTGCTTAATAACACCAGCACTTTGGGAGGCTTGCGGAGGCGGGGGGGGGGTCACGAGGTAGAAGAGATCGGAGACCAGGCTGGCCAACATTGTAAAAATTCCGTCTCTACTAAAAATACAAAGAGCTAGGCCGGGTGTGGTGGCGCACACCTGTAATACAGGTACTCGGAAGGCTGAGGCCAGGGAAGTCGCTAGAGGCCAGGAGGCGGAGGCTGCAGTGAGCCGAGGTCACGCCACTGCACTGTAGTGTAGCAACAGAGCAAGACTCTGTCTCAAACAGAGCAAACAAAAATTAGGCTGGGTGTGGTGGCAAGGGCCTGTAGTCCCAGCTACTCAGGAGGCTGAGGCAGGAGCATCACCTGAACCCAGGAGACGGAGGCTGCAGTGAGCTGAGATCGTGCCACTGCACTCCAGCCTGGGAGACAGAGTGAGACTCCGTCCCAAATAAATAGATAGATAGAGAGGCTCACTTTCTTGCAGAAAAGACCTAGGGGGATAAATAAATAAATAAATAGAAATAAACTGAAGTCTGGCTTTCTTGTAGAGACCTGAGGGGGATAAATAAATAAATCGAAGTCTGGCTTTCTTGCAGAAAAGACCTGGGGGATAAATAAATAAATACATAAATAAATCGAAGTCTGGCTTTTCTTGCAGGAAGACCTGGGGATAAATAAATAAATAGATAAATAAACTCGGAAGTCTGGCTTTCTTGCAGGAAGACCTGGGGATAAATAAATAAATTAAAGTCTGGCTTTCTTACAGAGACCTGGGGATCAATAAATAAGATACATAAATAAATTGAAGTTGGCTTTTCTTGCAGGAAGACCTGGGGATAAATAAATAAATAGATAATAAATTGAAAATATGGCTTTCTTGCAGAAAGACCTGGGGGATCAATAAATAAATACATAAATAAGTCGAAGTCTTCTCCTTGCAGGGAAGACCTGCGGATAAATAAATAAGATAGACAAATAAACTGAAGTGTGGGCTTGCTTGCAGAAAGACCTGGGGATAAATAAATAAATCGAAGTGTGGCTTGCTTGCAGAAAACCTGGGGGATGAATAAATACATACATAAATTGGAGTCTGGCTTACTTGCAGGAGAGACCTGGGGATAAATAAATAAATAGATAAATAAATTGAAGTCTGGCTTTCTTGCAGAAAGACCTGGTAGATCAATAAAAAAATAGATAAATAAGTCGAAGTCTGGCTTTCTTGCAGGAAGACCTGCGGATAAATAAATAAATAGACAAATAAAAAACTGAAGTCTGGCTTTCTTGCAGGAAGACCTGGGGATAAATAAATAAATAGATAAATAACTTGAAGTTTGGCTCTCTTGCAGGAAAACCTGGGGGATAAATAAATAAATAGATAAATAACTTGAAGTCTGGCTTTGTTGGCAGGAAGACCTGGGGGATAAATAAATAAATAGATAAATAACTTGAAGTATGGCTTTCTTGCAGGAAGACCTGGGGGATAAATAAATAGTCGATAAATAACTTGAAGTCTGGCTTTGTTGAGGAAGACCTGGGGATACATAAATAAATAGATAAATAACTTGAAGTCTGGCTTTCTTGCAAAAAGACCTGCCGAGCCCCGGATGTGGTCATTGGAGCGGACACAATCGTGGTGAGTGCATTCAGGGTCTCTCTTTCTAACGTTCCATTTGCTTTTCCACGTGCCTGGGGCTTTGGCCTGTACGGGGTCCCCGTGAAGACAGCAGGTCCTTTAGGGGCACCAGCAATCCCTCCTGGTGATGCCCGCTCCCAGGATAAACATGGGAGGCGGAGGGAAGGGGTGGACTCAGTTCCATAAACTACCATCAAGAAGTAGTTACCACCAAATGAGAGGCCTGAAGGCACAGGAGGGGCCAGGGACGGCAGCTCACGCCTGTAACCGCAGCACTTTGGGAGGCTGAGGCGGGCGGATCCCTGAGGTCAGGAGTTTGAGACCAGCCTGGCCAACATGGTGAAATCCTGGGTCTACTAAAAATACAGATTAACCGGGCGTGGTGGCGCGTCCCTGCAATCCCAGCTACTTGGGAGGCTGAGGCAGGAGAATCGCTTGAACTTTGGGAGGACGAGGTGGGCAGATCACCTGAGGTCCGGAGTTCGAGACCAGCCTGACCAACATGGTAAAACCTCGTCTCTACTAAAAAAATACAAAAAATAGCCTGGCGTGGTGGTGGGCGCCTGTAGTCCCAGCTACTCAGGAGGCTGAGGCAGGAGAATCACTTGAACCTGGGAGGTGGAGGTCGCAGTGACCTGAGATGTCACTGTTGCACTCCAGCCTGGGTGATGAGACAAACCCCATGTCAAAAAAAAAAAGCCACAGGAAGGTCCACAGTTCCGCAGGCTGAAAGGCACAAATGAGGTTGTCTGTGGGGTGGGTTCCTTCCAGAGGTTCTGACGGAGAAGCTGGTCTTGGTCTCTCTCCACATACTGGTGGCTGCTGGCAGGCCTGGGTGTCCCTTGGTTCACGGCCCCATGCTTCCTATCTGTGCCTCCTTCTCTGTCCTGGCCTTCTCCCCTCTGGGTGTCTGTGTCCTAAATTTCCCTCTGCTTTTTTTTTTTTTGAGACAGAGTCTCAGTCCGTTGACCAAGCTGGAGTGCAGTGGCACGATCTCAGCTCACTGCACCTTCCAGGTCCTAGCGATTCTCCTGCCTCCCAAGTACCTGGGATTACAGGTGCGCGGTACCACGATGGGCTAATTTTTGTATTTTTAGTAGAGACGGGGTTTTGCCGTGTTAGTCAGGAGGTGCTGTCTCCTGACCTCCGCGATCCTCCTGCCTCCGGCCTCCCAAAGTGCTGGGATTCTTCACCCGGCCAAAGTTATGCATTGTTTACTTGTGAAATTTGCCACCTCACATTTTCACACTGAAAGTGTGTAAAGCAAAACCTTGCGTAAGGCAGTACTACAGTAAGGTAAAACAAGGTCACTAGGCTGGACCCTGACCCGACAGGACTGGGGTCCTTGGACACACACACACAGAGGGACGGCCCTGTGAGGACACAGGGAGAAGACGGCATCTGCAAACCCAGGAGAGACACCTCAGGAGGAGCCAGGCCTGCACACAGCTGGATCTCAGACCTCCAGCCACCAGGACTGCGGGAGAATCAACGCCTGTAGTTTCAGCCACCCGGGTTGTAGGACTGTGTGATGGTGCAGTGAGCAGGCTACTCCATCTTCTCTTAAGTATGTACCCAAAAGGATTCAAAACAGGTGTTCAGGCTGGGCACGGCAGCTCACGCGTCTCATCCCAGCACTTTGGGAGGCCAAGGTGGGCAGATCACAGGGTCAGAAGTTTGAGACCAGCCTGACCAAAATAGTGAAACCCCGTGTCTACTAAAAATACCAAAAAAAAAAAAAAAAAAACTGGGTGTGATAATAATCCCACCTGCCATCCCAGTTACTTAGGAGGCTGAGGCAGAAGAATCCCTTGAACGCGGGAGGCGGAGGTTGCAGTGAACTGAGGGGAGCGACAAAGCAAGACTGTCTCCAAAAACAAACAGGTGTTCACCCAAAAACTTATACACGAATGTTCACGGCAGCACCATTCACAACAGCTAGAAGGTAGAAACAGCCCAAATATCCGTGAGTGGGTAAAAAGGTAATTACATCATGGACCATCCACACACGGTGGAATACTATGCAGCTATGAAAAGGAACAAGGCTGGCTGGGCGCGGTGGCTCACGCCTGTCATCCATCCCAGCACTTTGGGAGGCCAAGGCGGGCAGCTCACCTGAGGCCAGGTGTTCGGGACCAGCCTGGCCAACATGGTGAAACCCCGTCTCTACTACAAATACAAAAATCAGTCAGGTGTGGTGGTGTGTGCCTGTAATCCCAGCTATGAGGGAGGCTGAGGCAGGAGAATCACTTGAACCCGGGAGGCAGAGGTTGCAATGAGCCAAGATCACGCCACTGCACTCCAGCCTGGGCAACAGAGCAAAACTCCAACTAAAAAAAAAGAATCTTTTAAAGTACAAAAAATGCAAAAAATTTAGCTGGGCGTGGTGCCACGCACCTGTAATCCCAGCTCCTTTGGAGGCTGAGGCATGAGAATAGCTTGAACATGGAAGGGTGAGGTTGCAGTGAGCTGAGATCCAGGCTGGGTGACAGAGCGAGTCCATCTCAAAACAAAGGAAAAGGGAGGGGGAGGGAAGGGGCTCTGAAAAGGCTGCCACATAGATGAACTTGGAGGACATCAAAGAGGACCGTACATTACAGGATTCCATTTCTTTCTTTCTTTCTTTCTTTTTTTTGAGATGGAGTCTCGCTCTGTTTCCCAGGCCGAAGTTCAGTGGCGCGATCTCAGCTCACTGCAACCTCCACCTCCCGGGTTCAAGCGATTCTCCTGCCTCAGCCTCCCAAGTAGCTGGGATTACAGGTGCGCGCCACCACGCCCAGCTAATTTTTTAGTTTTTAGTAGAGGCTGGGTTTCACCATGTTGGCCAGGCTGGTCTTGAAGTCCTGACCTCGTGATCCACCCGCCTCAGCCTCCCTAAGTGCTGGGATTACAGGTGTGAGCCACCACGGCCAGTTGTAGGATTCCATCTTTCTGCAATGTCCACAACCGGGAAATGCACAGTGAAAAGAGGATTGGTGCTTACCACGGGCTAGAGTTGAGGGGACAGCTTCATGGGCACAGGGTCCCCTTTCAGAGTGATGAGAATATTCTGGAACCAGGCAGGTTGTGGTAAGTGCAGTTAGTTGTTTAAAATGGTGACTCTCAGGCTGTGTCAGTTTCATCTCCGTAAAACAACTGACTCCTGTGAATGCTTCAGTGGGGTTAGCACAGACCTGACTCACGCGGCGGGAACCAACTCCCTCCCCTCCCGTTCCTCTCCCAGACCATGGGGCGGCTGATCTGGAGAAGCCGGTGGACAAGCAGGATGCCTACAGGATGCTGTCACAGTAAGCACCGTGCTGGCCTCGGGGCAGTCTCAGGTTCCGGGCTGCAGAGTGGCCGTCTGTGCTATGTGATCTGTGCTGTGTGATCTGTGCCGTGTGATCTGTGCCGTGTGAGCTATGCTGTGTGATCTGTGCTGTGCTGTGCTGTGCCGTGTGATCTGTGCCGTGTGAGCTGTACTGTGTCATCTGTGCCACGTGTCTGTGCCGTGTGAGCTGTGCCGCGTGAGCTGTGCCATGTGAGCTGTACCACGTGATCTGTACCGTGTGAGCTGTGCCCTGTAATCTGTGCCGCATGAGCTGTGCCGCGTGATCTGTGCCACGTGAGCTGTGCCGTGTGATCTGTTCCCCTGTGATCTGTGCTGTGTGAGCTGTTCCCTGTGATCTGTGCCGTGTGAGCTGTGCCGTGTGTGCTGTGCCATGTCATCTGTGCCATGCGATCTGTCCAGCATTATCTGTGCCGCGTGAGCTGTGCCGTGTGAGCTGTGCCGCCTGATCTCTGCTGTGCTGTGCCGTGTGAGCTGTGCCGTGTGAGCTGTGCTGTGCCGCGTGATCTGTGCCGTGTGAGCTGTGCCGTCTGAGCTGTGCTGTGCTGTGCTGTGTTATCTGTGCCGTCTGAGCTGTGCCGTGTTATCTGTGCTGTGTGATCTGTGCCGTCTGAGCGGTGCCATGTGAGCTGTGCCGTGTGAGCTGTGCCACCTGATGTGTGCTGTGCTGTGCCATGTGATCTGTGCCGTGTGATCTGTGCCGTGTGAGCTGTGCCGTGTGATCTGTGCCGTGTGAGCTGTGCCGTGTGAGCTGTGCTGTGCTGTGCCGTGTGTGCTGTGCCGTGTGAGCTGTGCTGTGCTGTGCCGTGTGTGCTGTGCCGTGTGATCTGTGCCGTGTGAGCTGTGCCGCGTGAGCTGTGCCGTCTAGCTGTGCCGTCTGAGCTGTGCCATGTGTGCTGTGCCGTCTGAGCTGTGCCATCTGAGCTGTGTGAGCTGTGCCCTGTGATCTGTGCCCTGTGTGCTGTGCTGTGTGATCTGTGCCGTCTGAGCTGTGCCGTCTGAGCTGAACTGTGTGATCTCTGCTCTCTGAGATGTGCAGTGAGGCAGTCCCCATCCCCTCCATGCTCTTCGTTGTCTGGGATTCTCAGCCCTGATCCCAGAGTGTGTGGTGCCCACTGCAGGCTCTTGGGGTCAGGAGAAGTGGGCAGTGCCCTGTTCTTCCCACAGGGCATCCTGGACCTAAGCCCATAGCCTGTCCTCCACTCCCATCCCAGAACATGGAAAACACCCTGCGACAGCAGGCCCAGCTGAGAGCTGCCCGGCCTGGGGCTTCCGGTCAGGGCCGCTGCCCGTGGGATTTGTGACCCCTTCCCCAGCCTGTCTGTAAAGGTTTGCTGTTGAGAGATACTGAGTGTGGGATAAAAATAGATTGTTTTGTTACTTTAAAATGCGCCAAGCCGTTTTCCACTTGCGGGTGGGGGCGGCCAGGTTTTCCTTGCCATCATTCCTCTTAGCAATCAATGTATCTTATCATACTGCCAGCGTTTCTCGGCAGTCTTCCTGGTGACGCCACGGTGGGCCGATCGGGGGAAAGGGGCTGGGGCTGGGGCTGGGATGGAGGCCACCTCGCTGCCTCTCTGGTTTTGGGAAACCCGTTCTGTGACTGCCACGTTTCACAGCGAGGGCACCGGTTCTGTCTCACAGGTTGAGTGGCAGACAACACAGCGTGTTCACGGGTGTCGCGATCGTCCAGTGCTCCAGCCAAGGTAACCGCAGCCCAGGGAGCGGGGTGTCCACACAGGCCGAGGGAAGAACCCGGGACAGTGGAGGGACCCTTGGCTTGAGGGAGGAGGGCGGCTGCCCACCGCCACCCCCAGAGGGACCCGGGCTTATGGCATGCCCGCGAAAGTTGTTTGCTGATTTGGAAGAGTGCAGGAGAAAGGAAAATGCGATTTGTCTTATAAACACGAGAAGAGGCTGGGCGCGGTGGCTCACACCTGTCATCCCAGCACTTAGGGAGGCTGAGGCGGGCAGATCATAAGGTCAAGAGTTTGAGAACATCCTGGGCAACATGGTGAAACCCCGTCTCCACTAAAAATACAAAAAGTAGCCGGGCGTGGTGGTGGGCGCCTGTAATCCCAGCTGCTTGGCAGGCTGAGGCAGGAGAGTTGCTTGAACCCGGGAGGCGGAGGCTGCGGTGAGCCGAGATCACCCCACTGCACTCCAGCCTGGGAGACAGAGCACGACTCCGACTCAAAAACAGAAAGAAAACACGTAGAAGTGGAAGGAACGTGTCTACACAATCGCGTTTCTCCGCCAGGAGAGGGCTTTGCAGGATGATTTCCAAATATGTGGTGTAAAATACTGTGATTGTTTCAGGGCCTGGTGTGTCCTGTGATGTCATGGCAGAGTCCTGTGGGCATGCGGTGTCTTGTGACCACAGCGACCGTTCTCTCCGTCTCGTGATCTGAGCTTTAGCCTTAATGCTGCTCAGCTGTTTCTGAGCTCAAAAGGGAGGGGTACAAACACCCCTGCCCAGCCCGCTCCCCCATCATGGGACTCATGGCATAACTCCTTTCGGTGTTTGTTTCTTTGCTTTTGCGGGGGCGGACAGAGTGTCGGTCTGTCGCCCAGGCTGGAATGCAGTGGGGCAATCTCGGTTCACTGCAATCTTTGCCTCCCGGGTTCAAGCGATTGTCCTGCCTCAGCCTCCCGAGTAGCTGACATTACAGTCACCTGCCACCACACCTGGCTAATTTTGTATTTTTACTAGAGAGGGGGTTTCTCCACATTGGCCAGCCTGGTCTCGAACTCCCGACCTCAGGTGATCCGCACTCCTCGGCCTCCCGTAGTGCTGGGATGACAGGTGTGAGCCTCCGCGCCCGGTACCTCAACTCCTTCTTTACGTTCCTTTCACATTCCCTTGTCCCAGAGGGGGCCTGAACTTTTATTTTTGGTTTCCACAGTGTGTGGCGTCCCAGCAGCAGACACAAAGGTACCTACGTAAAATTCATCAAATTACACTAAGTGAAATAGGCCAGGCACAGAAAGAGACTCTCTCATCGACAGGTCTCAGTGAGTTAATTAATTAATTGATTTTGCGGGGATGGAGTTTCACGCTGTGGCCCAGGCTGGAGTGCAGTGGTGCGGTCTTGGCTCACCGCAGCCTCTGACTCCTGGGTTCAAGAGATTCTCCCGCCTCACCGTCCTGAGTAGCTGGGATTTTAATAGCTTAAAACCAAAGTTTTAGGTCAGGCGCAGTGACTCATGCCTGTAATCTCAGCACTTTCGGAGGCTGAGGCTGGTTGATCATCTCACGTCAGGAGTTCGAGATCAGCCTGACCAATATGATGAAAAGTCCTCTCTACTAAAAATACAAAAATTAGCCAGGCGTAGTGGCACATGCCTGTAATCCCAGATACTGGGGAGGCTGAGGCAGGAGATTCGCTTGAACCCGGGAGGTGGAGTTTGCAGTGAGCCGAGATTGCGCCACTGTACCCAGCCTGGGCGACAAGAGTGAAACTCTGTCTCAAAAAAAAAAAAGTTTCCTCTAGGGAGGGTCTGCTGCCCGTCTGCGCCGCCCTCTCCCCTTTAAAAAAAAAAAATAATAATAATAAAAGAAGTTTTCTTGCAAACAAGACAAAGGGTCAGTAACGTTCTAAGTAAAAATTTAAAAACGTTACTTCAGACTTTTATTCATTTACTCCATGCAGTTAATTTTTGTTTTCTTTGCTATTTATGAACATTTTAGTTTTCCAGGGGTCTTAACGTTTTTCATTTTTATTTCTGATGTCACAATCTTTAAAGTTATCAGAAACCTGCGCAGGTGCGGTGACTCACGCCTGTAAACCTAGTACTTTGATAGGCCAAGGTGGTGGATCACTTGACGTCAGGAGTTCGAGACCAGCCTGGCCAACATGGCGAAACCCCGTCTCTACTAAAAATAGAAAAAATTGGCCGGCTGTGGTGGCGGGGACCTGTAATCTCAGCTACTCAGGAGGCTGAGGCAGGAAAGTCCCTTGAACCCGGGAGGCGGAGGTTGCCGTGAGCCGAGATCTCACCACTGCACTCCAGCCTGGGTGACAGAGCAAGACTCTGTCTCAAAAACAACAAAAAATCAAAGTCATCAGAAACCTGTATGTAAATGTACCTCGTCGCCTGTCCCCGCACCCCCAAGACAGAGTCTTGCTGTGTCGCCCAGGCTGAAGTGCAGCGGCGTGATCTGAGGTCACTCTAACCTCTGCCTCCCGGGTTCAAGCAGTTCTCCTGCCTCAGCCTCCTGAATATCCGGGATCAGAGGCACCCACTACCACGCCGGGCTAACTTTTGTATTTTTAGTAGAGACAGGGTTTCACCGTGTTGGCCAGGCTGGTCTCGAACTCGTGACCTCAAGTGATCCGCCCGCGTCAGCCTCCCAAAGTGCTGGGACGACAGGCGTGAGCCGCCGCGCCCGGCCTCTTGTTAGAGGTCTGTAGTTGATTATAAAACCATTTTATAAAGAGGAGAAAAAGAAGACAGTGACTGTGGATGACAGAAAGTCTTAGGGCCGCCGTAGTCAAAGATAAGGACGTTCATTACCTCTGTCATGCAACGTAACAATTATAATTATTACCAGTGATGTGCACTGTGATATTAGAATCACAGGAGTTTTTTAAGGATTTTGGAACACGTACCAATTACGTAGTGATAGAATGCAGCCCGAAGATATACATACACCATTTTATATTTAGATTAAAAATACATAATACTTATTTTATATAATACATTTTATATAATAAAATATATTTATATTAAAAATATAAAATACACCATTCCATATTTGACCATGTTCTCCTGTGTAATTTTTTTTTTTTTTTTTTTTGAGACAGAGTCTTGTGTCTGCAGGTGCCAGGCTGAGGTGCAGTGGTAGAATCTCAGCTCACTGCAACCTCCACCTCCCAGGTTCAAGCGATTCTCCTGCCTCAGCTTCCCAAGTAGCTGGGACTGCAGGCACCCGCCACCACACCCAGCTGATTTTTGTATTTTAGTAGAGACAGGGTTTCACCATGTCGGCCCAGATGGTCTCGATCTATTGACCTCATGATCCGCCCGCCTCGGCCTCCCTAAGTGCTGGGATTACAGGCGTGAGCCACCGCGCCCAGCCTCCCGTGTAATTTTTGTGTTAAATGAGCCACATAGGTTATTTTTGAACTTTACAGAACCTGTTAATAGTATTTTAAAGCATTAATCAGACCAGAAAAAAAAATTATCATTTGATTTTGGAAAGTTTGTTAAGTATTAGAAGTTTAAAAAAAAAAAAAACACAGGGAAAGCTTTGTGGAAACTAATATTCCATCCAGTACAATTGTGTCTAGTTCTCTCTGGAACATCTAGGGGAGGGTCCCTCCTGCCTCTCGAAGCTCCTGGGAGCTCCAGCATCCCTGGGCTTGCGGGAGCATCACTGGAGCCTCTGCCTCCGCTCTCCACATGGTCTCCTCCTCTGCGTCTCTGTCTCCTATTCCGTCTCTTAGGACGCCTGTCACTGCATTTAACACCAACCCTGCTGCAGGATGATCTTGTCTCAAGCCCCTTAACTTACTACATCTGCAAATACTCTTGTTTCCAAGAAGGGTTTCACTCACCAGTTCTAAGTGTCAGAGTGTCAGGACATAAACATATTTTTTTAGGGATCACTGTTCAATCTACTACAGTTATATCCAGTTCCTCCTGGAGGCTCTAGGGGAGGATGCTTCCTGCCTTTTCCAGCTCCTGGGGCTCCAGCATCCCTGGGCTTGTGGCCCCATCTCTGCAGCCTCCGCCTCCTCCATGTCCACATGGCCTCCTCCTCTGTGTCTGTGTCTCCTCTTTTGCCTCTCTAGGGACACTTGTCATTGGCTTTAGGACCGACCCTGAACCCAAGATAATTTCATTCTGAGATCCTTTCCCTAATTGCATTCGCAAAGTTCCTATTTCAAAATAAGATCCCATTCCCAGGTTCCAGGTGGACGTGGATTTTGGGGGAGCCCCTTGAACCCAGGCCAGGTGATTGGGAACTCTCCCGCAGGTCCCCCGAGCTCCCCTCATGCTATGCTTGTGGCTTTTCTGCCCCACTGCTGAAGTCCTTGTGTTGACCCCAAAACTTTCACGCCAAGGCCTCACAGAAGACCGGTACCCTCCCTGCTAGAGCGTGGGTCCCACTCTCAGCCTCTTCCACGCCCAGTGATTTTATTGGCTTCTTTTTGTTCTGTCCTTTCTCCCTTTTTGTTGGAAGCATGCTCGGTGCCGCAAAGCAAAATCAGCCCTGAGACAGAGGAGCTTTCAGCAACACCATTTTTACTTCCTGGGCTGCAGGAAGGGGACCCTCACTGGCCATCATGCCACGAGAGTACAATGAACAAAGGGAAACACACACATTTATCCCTGACGCATGTGGGGTCGTCCTTACTGCTGTGTCTGATCTCCGTGGGCTGGAGCCAGACCTCACCATCTAAACTAAAACCTGACTGGCTGACAACTTAAAACTTCTAAACGGGTGAAAGCCATGCAGAGCTGGGACCCGCCTGTGAGCACATCCAGCACTGATATCTTGGTTAAAGTGCAAGGACATAGAATGTACTACGTGCCTGTGAGCACACGTGTCTAACAGCGACATAGGATGGGGCTTCACAGAGTTATTATCACACTTACTCTTTAACAAAAACGAAACTGTAAAAGGGCACTTTTCTACTTCCCACACTTTTCTTGTCTGAAATGAAACTTTCCACTGTGAACCTGCATATCTGAACTGTGCGCTGCGCTCAGGTAAACAGCACGCACAGCCCTGCAGGTGTCAGGCCCTGCAGGTGACAAGCTGGCATCCACACTCAGCCCAGGGCCCTATGCTTGCAGGCAAAGAGCTGCACACCAGGGTCTCGGAATTCTACGAGGAAACGATGGTGAAGTTCTCGGAGCTGTCGGAGGAGCTGCTCTGGGAATACATCCACAGCGGGGGAGCCCATGTGAGTCTCGGGGGCGCTGGGGGCGGGGACACGCGAAGGCCTGGCCACCCTCACACGTGGGGTCCCAGCCAGCTCTGGGAAACAAGGAGGCCCCGTACCTGCCCCCCACAGGGCTGAGCCTGATGCTGTGTGGCAGAGGGACGTGTGCCACAGTTATCTATAGCATACATCATACAGTGTGTCTATAATTATACATTACATAGTGTAACATAGAACTATATTTACAGTCATATAATTTATATATTATACATTATACAATATATTAATTGTAGTATGTTAATTACATATATAATGGATTACTATAAGTATACATGAATTATATAATATACATTATATAAATGTGTATATTATATATTTATAATGTATTATATATTGTAACAGATTATACTGTAATATATATAAATATATTACATATAATACATTATAATATACATGATATATTAGTCATATAATTTTGATTAATGCTTAATGTTAAATGATTAATTTTAATTTATATCAACTAATGCAATATAATATGATTAGATACTGTTATAATAGGTTATATAATACATTATATACCAATACTGTTAAATAGATTATATGATACTATTATAATAGGTTATATAGTTATGTATCTCATAATCATATAGTAAATTAATATATAATTACATATACTTATATAATGTAGAATTATATGTAATATGAATATATAATTTGATGTATATGCAATTATACATATTAATATATTACATGGTAATTAGTACATATGTGTAATATGCACAGTAATTATTAAATGTAATATATGTGATTATACATATTATGTTACATATGTTATATAAATATATAATGTGTTATAGAAATACATAATTATATAAAGTAAAATCTATTTTTATATTATAAAAGTATATTAAAAGATATTAATATATTTATATAAATATACATATACAAATATATTTGCATAAAACATGTTTATAATATATATAAAATATAGAGAGAAATAATTTTACCTATTAACTTTCGGAGAGAGGGTCTCACTCTCTCACCCAGGCTGGAGTTCAGTGGCACAATCATAGCTCAGCGTCTCAAGCTGAAGTGATCCACCTCAGCCTCCTGAGTGGCTGGGACCACAGGCGCACAGCACCATGCCTGGCTAATTTTTGTTACTTTTTGTAGCGATGGGGTCTCACTATGTTGCCCAGGCTGGTCCTGAAGTCCTGGGCTCAAGCGATCGTCCTACCTCAACCTCCTGAGTAGGTGGGACCACAGGCAAACGCTCCACCACACAGGGCCGACGTTAGTTTTAGTTTTTGTAGCGATAGAGTCCCGTGTAATCTATACGTCTATCCACCTAGAGGATGCTATGTGCACTGAAATCAGCTGGGGTAGAGAAGACAGATACCACCGGATCTCACTGACATGCAATATAAAACAGATGCATTTGGTCAAAGGTAAGATTTTACGTCTGGGCCGCGCAAGGTGGCTCACGCCTGTCATCCCAGCACTTTTGGGAGGCCACAGCGGGCAGATCACCTGAGGTCAGGAGTTCCAGACCAGCCTGGCCAACACGGAGAAACCCCATGTCTGCTAGAAATACAAAGAGTAGCCTGGCGTGCTGGCGGCCACCTGTAATCCCGTCTACTCCGTAGGCAGACGCAGGAGAATGGCTTGAACCCGGGAGGCAGAGGTTGCAGTGAGCAGACATAGCACCACTGCAGTCCAGCCTGGGCAACAGAGCGAGACCGCGTCTCAAAAAATAATAGAACAGGCCGGGTGCTGTGGCTCATGCCTGTAATCCCAGCACTTTGGGAGGCCAAGGCAGGTGGATAACTTGAGGCCAGGAGTTTGAGACCAGCCTGACGAACACGGTGAAACCCCGTCTCTACTAAAAATAAAAACAAAATATAGCCGGGTGTGGTGGTGGGTGCCTGTAATCCCAGCTACTCGGGAGGGTGAGGGAGGGGAACTGCTTGAATCCGGGAGGCGGAGGTTGCGGTGAGCCGAGATCACAGTAGTGCACTATAGCCTGAGTGATAGAGTGAGACTCCATCTCAAAAAATAATAATAAAGGTGAAAAATAAATAAAAGTGTTTTTTTAAAGAGAGAGAAAGAGGCTCAGCCCAGCGCTGAGCTCTCCTTAATATGAAGCCACCCAGAGAAGATGCGTCTGGTTCTTCTACATCGTCTGGCCTCACTGCCAAAGTGAAGGGCAGCCCTGGCGTGGGTTTGTTTTTGAGGCGGCATCTTGTGCTTGTTTCTGAAGCTGGAGTGCAGTGGCGCGATCTCGGCTCACTGCAGCCTCCGCCTCCCGGGTTCAAGCGATTCTCCTGCCTCAGCCTCCCGAGTATCTGTGATCACAGGTGCCCACCATCACGCCTGGCTAGTTTTTGCATTTTTTAGTAGAGACGCGGTTTCTCCATGTTGGCCAGGCTGCTCTTGAACTCCTGACCTCAGGTGATCCTCCCACCTCGGCCTCCCACAGTGCTGGAATGACAGGCGTGAGCCACTGCGCCTGCCGTATTTTTTATTTCTATTATTATTCTTTGAGACTGCGTCTCGCTCTGTCGCCCAGGCTGGCGTGCAGTGGTGCAATCTCGGCTCACTGCAACCTCCACCTCCTGGGATCAAGCGATTGTCCTGCCTCTGCCTCTGGAGTAGCTGGGACGACAGGCGTGAGCCACCATGCCCAGCTAATCTTTGTGTTTTTAGTAGAGACGGGGTTTCTCCACGTTGGCCAGGCTGCTCTTGAACTCCTGACCTCAGGGTGATCCACCTGCCTCGGCCTCCCACAGTGCTGGGATGACCGGCATGAGTCACTGTGCCCGGCCCTGGTGGCATGGCATATCTAGAGCAGGGGGACACGTTCCTCCTGATTGCCACCTCTTCCCTTCCCCTGCCCTCCCCAGGGACAAGGCAGGTGGCTATGGCATCCAGGCTCTCGGCGGGATGCTGGTGGAGTCGGTGCACGGGGACTTCCTCAACGTCGTGGGCTTCCCGCTCAACCAGTTCTGCAAGCAGCTGATGCAGCTGTACTGCCCGCCCCGGCCGGAGGGGACCTGCACCGCACGGAGCACGACTCCATCCCGGCCGTGGACACCTTCAAAGACCTCAGCGACGTGGACGAGGGCGGCCTGGAGCCTGCTCGGAGGGACGCGGGCGGCCGCCCAGACAAAGCTGAGGCTGGAATGGCCAGACAGGCCACAGCGGAGGCTAGGGGAACGGGACCCTCGAGACCCTGCCCCCGTTCCCCACACGCCTCCTGGAACTCATCAATGGCTTCAAAGTATCGAAGGTACCTGTGTCTGCCTCCTCAGGCCTCTGTCCCACATGACCACACACAGGGCTTAAATCCACAGGGAGTCTTGTTGGCACAGTCCTGGAGGGTGGCAGTCTGAGATGAAAGTGTCTCGGGCACGCTTTCTCTGGAGGGTCTAGGGAAGGACACTTCCTGCCTCTCCCACCTCCTGGGGGCTCCAGCATCCCTGGGCTTGTGGCCCCATCACTGCAGCCTCTGCCTCCATCTCCACGTGGCCTCCTCCTGTGTGCCTGCGTCTCCCTGTCTGTCTCTTACAGGGAGGTCTCCCTAATCCACTGAGTCCGACTCATCTCAACTCCCGTAGCTCACAAAGACCCTTTTATTTTCAAATAAGATCCCGGCCAGGCACGGTGGCTCACGACTGTCATCCGAGCCCTTTGGGAGGCCGAGGCAGGTGGATCACAAGGTCAAGGGATGGAGACCATATTGACTAACATGGTGAAACGCCGTCTCTGCTAAAAATACAAAAATTAGCCAGGCATGGTGGCGGACGCCTGTAGTCCCAGCTACTCGGGAGGCTGAGGCAGGAGAATCGCTTGAACCCGGGACGCAGAGGTTGCAGTGAGCCGAGATTGCGCCCCTGCACTCCAGCCTGGCGACAGAGCGAGGTTCCATTAAAAAAAAAAAAAAATCCCATTCCCAGGTACTGGGAGTTAGGGCAAGGTTGCATCTTTGGGGGAGTACCTGGCAAGCAAGGACCATGCTGGGTGTGTGCCAGGCTGGCACAGGGCCCATGGTGCTTTTGAAGGCGGGCAGGACTCACATGTCCCCCACGTGGCACATGCAGGAATTCCCCAACAGGCTTTCCTCCGCGGGGTGAGCCAGGCTGTCATGCCTGTGATGTGTGGGCCTTCACGTGTCTGGAAGTCCTGCTGGCCAGGCGGGAGCTGGACTCTGTCACCTGTGACCTGGCGCCTAGAGGGTACACCAGGCCGGGGTTAGTGCCCTCATCACCTGTGATATCGTGACCCCAGGGCAGCCATCCCCGCCGCTGTGGGCAGCCGGTCCCTGACATGTCTGTGGGGCACCGTGGCCAGACAGTGTAACGACCAGGCACAGCCCCTCCACGTGGACGGTCTCCGCCTTCTCTGCCCAGAGGTCGGTGGGCAGTGGCTTCCCACCACGTCCTGCACCCTGCCGGCAGCAGAGCTTTGACTCCCCCTCCTCTTCCCCAAGAGGGCCCGTCTTTCTTCCTTTTTTTGTTTCAGAAAGACTCTCGCTCTGTCGCCCAGGCTGGAGTGCAGTGGCACGATCTCAGCTCACCGCAACCTCCGCCTCCCGGGTTCATGCGATTCTCCTGCCTCAGCCTCCAGAGTAGCTGGGATTACAGGCGCCCACCGTCACGCCCGGATAACTTTTGTATTTTTAGTAGAGACGGGGTTTCACCATGTTGCTCAGGCTGGTCTCGAACTCCTGACCTCAGGTGACCTGCCCACCTCACCCTCCCAAAGTGCTGGGGTTGCAGGTGTGAGTCCCGGTGCCTGGCCTGGGGCCCCATCTTTGAACTGTTCTGCAAGTCTGGGCTCCTGGGGGCCCCTCACGGCGGCAGAGCAGACGGAGAAGGGATGGAGCCCTCCCAGGGCCAGGGGTCCCTCAGGGCATCCTCCGGGAAGCAGACGTGGGGATGCTGGGTGCAGGAGGGGCGCAGGCTACGGGAGGCAGGGAGCCCGGCTAATGGCCACCTGCCGTCACTCAGCAGCAGAGAGAACGCGCAGGGATTAAGGGAATAGTGGTGGTTGCGGCACGTTCCATCTCCGTGTCTCTGACTTACCGGGTGCTATTAAGTCAGTACTGGGTGCCTGATAATGAATTAATCCTTATGATTCTATTATTAAATTATATATTTAAATCATTAAATTAGAAATCCTGATTTAATAAGAATTATTAAATTATAATTATAATGTAAAATATAATTTATAGTTATAATTTATAATTATAATTGTATGATTCTAATCACATAATTATATAAATATAATTACACAAGTTATAAATTATATAAATATTACATAAATTATATAATTACATAAAAAATATAACATAATTATATTTATACAAGTTATATAATTAATGTAATTTATGATTTATTATATAAATAAGTTATATAATTCACGTGATTTATATAATCTATTATAATTATATAAATATAAAATTATATAACTAATATAGTTATGTATACATATAATTTATAAACATGTAATTATGTAACAATTATGTAATTATTTAATATATTTATATTAGTTAAAATATATATTAGTTAAATATATAATTAAGTAACTAATTATATAATGTATAGTGTATAATTAAGGTAAAGTGAGGTCATTTGGGTGGACTTAATCCAATAGGACTGGGGTAGTTGTAAGAAGAGATATATAAATCCCATAATTTATAATTATATATTATAATTTATAAGCCACTGGGAGGCTTATAAACAGCAGAGAGTGAGTCTCCCGCAGTCCTGGAGGCTGGAGGTCTGAGATGCGGTGTCGGCAGGCCTGGTTCCTCCTGAGGCCTCTCTTTGGGCTTGGAGACGCCGTCTTCTCCCTGTGTCCTCAGAGGGCCGTCCCTCTGTGCGTGTGTGTGTGTCCTAACCTCCTCTTGTTATAAGCACCCCACAGTCCCATTGGATCTGGTCCACCCAAATGACCTCATTTTACCCTACTCATCTCTTTAAAACCATGCGTACAGGCCAGGCGTGGTGGCTCAGACCTGTAATCACAGCACTTCGGAAGGCCGAGGCAGGCAGATCCCGAGTTCAGGAGTTCGAGACCAGCCTGGCCAACATGGTGAAACCCCGTCTCTGCTAAAAACACAAAAATTAGCCGGGTGTGGTGGCGCGCCCTGTAGTCCCAGCTACTCATGAGTCAGAGGCAGGAGAATCGCTTGAACCTGGGAGGCGGAGGTTGCAGTGAGCCGAGATTATGCCATTGCAGTCCAGCCTGGGCAATAAGAGCAAGATTCAGTCTCAAAAAATTAAAAAAAAAAAAAAATTTAATTAAAAAAAACCTGCCTAAAAGTACAGTCACATCCTGAGGTACTGGGAGGACTAGAGGTTCCACGTACGGATTTTGGCCTTGGCCCATATCTGTGGCATGCTGATTTTTCCTCCCGTGGGCTGGTTTGCCTACAGGAAATTTGTTGATGTGCTTTTGCGGCTTGTTGTAGCTGGGGACGTGATTCTGTAGATCCCCACTGCCCTCTCTAAGAGAAAGCTCAGCGGCCACGTGAAACAGTTTCGGGATCACTGGCCTCCACCTTTTGGGTCTGTGGGAGGAAAAAGGACTTGGCAAGTGGCTCACTGAGTGCCCCGCACCTGTTTTTAACGGGGGCAGGCCCCTGTTCACCGCCTGCAAGCTGAAGGTGTTTGATCTGTTAAAAGACGAAGCTCCCCAGAAGGCCGCGGACATTGCCAGCAAAGCGGACGCCTCTGTGTGCGGCACGGAGAGGCTTCTGGACGTCTGCGCAGCCCTGGGGCTCCTGGAGAAGTCAGAGCAAGGTAACGGGACTCGGCGGGTTTTGTCCTGAGAATCTGGGCAGGTGGAAGTAACTCACTGAGGGACGGTGACCTGGAGCCCAGGCAGGGCGAGGCAGGAGGGCCAGACCTCCTGTCCCCTCTCTGCCCTCAGGATCGCTGCTGTTCCCAAAAGGATGAGAGGCAGAGGGTGGATGAGATGGAACAGCAGCAGCTGTCCGTACGCAGGAGAAATGCAGCCTCCTTATGAGGTCTGTTCTCAAAGCGGGTGTATGTCAGTGTTCTCCTGACAAAGAACCCAACACGGGACACAGACATGTCGACTGGCTTATCTATGTTTATAGACAGATAACCTGGATGGGTGGGTAGACAGATACATGGATAGATGATAAATGCATAGATACCTTGATATAGATGGATGATAGAGAGGGATAGATACATAGATGGGAAGTAGAGCTGATAGATATATAAATGGATAGATGGATGGGTGAGTGGATTTACGAATGGATAGATAGATGATGGTAACTGGATAGATAGATGGATGGGAAGGTAGATGAATTGGTAGATCAGTGAATCGGTGAATGGATGGGTGGGTGGGTGGGTGGATCATGGATGGATAAACGGGAGGGTGGGTAGAGAGTGGATAGATCGGTGAATCGGTGGATGGGTGGCTGGATGGATAAGATGGATGGGTGGATGATTGGGTGGGTGGGTGGGTGGATGGATGGATGGATGGGGAGGGTGGATGAATAGATGTATCAGTGGATCGGTGGATGGGTAGTTGGGTGAGGGAATGGATGGATGAGTGGGTGGATGGGTGATGGATGGATGGATGGATGTATGGGTGGGTAGGGTGACTGGTGGATAATGGGTGGGGTGGATGTGATGATGGATGGATGGATGGATGTGACGATGGATGGGATGGATGAGTGGGTGGATGGGTGGGGGGTGGATGGATGGGTGGGTGGGAGTGGTGATAATTGGATGGGTGGATGGATGGCTGGATGAATGGGTAGATGGATGGCTGGATGGATAGATGAGAGGGTTGATGAACAGATGTATTAGTGGGTCAGTGGATGGAATAGTTGGGTGAGGGAATGGATGGATGAGTGGGGTGGATGGGTGGACAGTGAGTCAATGGATGGGTGGATGGATGAGTTAGGTGGTGGGTGGATGGATGGATGAATGGGTGGGTGGTTTTAGATGGATGGATGAGTGGGCATGTAGATGGGTGGGTGAGTGAACCAGATGGATAGATGAACAGATCAGTGAACCAGGTGGCTGATTGGGAGGGGTGAGTGAACAGATGGATGGATGGATGGATGGGATGGGGTGGATGAATACATGTATGAGTGGATCGGTGGATGGGTGAGTGGGTGGGGGGATGTATGGATGAGTGGGTGATGGGTGGATTACATGGGTGGGTGAGTGGATGGATGAGTGAATGAACAGGTGGCTAATTGGGAGGGGTGGATGATGAACAGATGGATGGATGGATGGCATGGATGGTTGGATGGGAGGGTGGATGAACATATGTATCAGTGGGTCGGTGGATGGGTAGTTGGGTAAGGGAATGTATGGATGAGTGGGTGATGGGTGGATTACATGGGTGGGTGAGTGGATGGATGAGTGAATGAACAGGTGGCTAATTGGGAGGGTGAGTGAACAGATGGATGGATGGATGCATGGATGGTTGATGGGAGGGTGGATGAATACATGTATCAGTGGATCGGTGGAGTGGGTAGTTGGGTAGGGGGAATGTATGGATGAGTGGGTGATGGGTGGATGTATGGGTGGGTGAGTGGATGGATGAGTGAATGAACAGGTGGCTGATTGGGAGGGTGAGTGAACAGATGGATGGATGGATGGATGGATGATGGGAGGGTGGATGAATACATGTATCAGTGGATCGGTGGATGGGTAGTTGGGTAGGGAATGTATGGATGAGTGGGTGATGGGTGGAGTGTATGGGTGGGTAGTGGATGGATGAGTGAATGAACGGGTGAGTGGATGGATGAGTGAATGAACAGGTGGCTGATTGGGAGGGTGAGTGAACAGATGGATGGATGGATGGATGGATGGATGGATGCATGGATGAATACGTGTATCAGTGGATTGGTGGATGGGTAGTTGGATGGGGGAATGTATGGATGAGTGGGTGAGTGGGTGGATGGATGGGTGGGGAATGGATGGATAGTGGATGGATGGGTGCATCGGTGGAGTGGGTGGGTGTGTCGGATAAGTGGATGGGTGGGTGAATGGGTGGGTTGATGGATTGGTGGGTGGGTGGATGGATGGATGGATGATGTGTTTTCTGAATTGAACAGAACTCTTCAGCATGATGCTAGAACAGAGAGCACATGGCCAAGTCCTTGAGCAGCTTGGGAAGGGCAGGAGGACAGACGCCGCCTGAGCAGAGGTGGCTGTGCTTGTGTGATTAGGACACAGAGCATGCACAAGTCGAGGCCCCAGAGGCTGCGCCCCTTGCCACAGAGACACGTGACTCTGTTGTTAAGAGTTTGGAGCATAGGAGGCAGAACGTCTTCCCAGCTAGAGGAGTTCAGTGCCATTCTCCTGTACTGAAAATCATACAGACACAGAGACACACACACACACACACACACACACACACACAGCACACACAGAGCACACACAGACACACACACACACACACACAGACACACACACAGAGACACACAGAGACACACAGACACACACAGACACAGACACACACACAGACACACACAGACACACACAGACACACACAGACACAGACACACAGAACACAACACACACACAGACACACACACAACACACACAACACACACAGACACACACAACACACAGGGCGCGGTGGCTCACGCCTGTGATCCCTGCACTTTTGGAGGCCGAGGTGGGTGGATCACCTGAGATCAGGAGTTCGAGACCAGCCTGACCAACGTGGTGAAACCCCGTCTCTACTAAAAATACAAAATTAGCCAGGGGTGGTGGCGTGTGCCTGTAGTCCCAGCTACTTGCGAGGCTGAGGCAGGAGAATCACTTGAACCCGAGAGGCGGAGGTTGCAGTGAGCCCAGATCATGCCACTGCACTCCAGCCTGGGCAACAAGAGCAAAACAGTGTCAGAAAAGAAGAGAGAGAGAGAGAGAGAGGAGGGAGGGAGGGAGGGAGGAAGGAGGGAGGGAGGGAGGAGAAGGAGGGAGGGAGGGGAAGGAGATGAAGAGGAGAGGAGGAAGGAGGAAGGCAGGAAATCATGATGAATGTGGAGAAAGGCTTTTATCACCAGCACCATGAAAGCTGGAAGGAAGGAGGGAAGGAAGGCAGGAAGGAGGGAAGGCAGGAAATCATGATGAATGTGGAGAAAGGCTTTTCATCACCAGCACCATGAAAGCTGGAAGGAGGGAAGGAGGGAAGGAGGGAAGGCAGGAAATCATGATGAATATGGAGAAAGGCTTTTCATCACCAGCACCATGAAAGCTGGAAGGAAGGAGGGAGGAAGGAGGGAGGAAGGCAGGAAATCATGAAGAATGTGGAGAAAGGCTTTTCATCACCAGCACCATGAAAGCTGGAAGGAGGAGGGCAGAAAGGAGGGCAGGAAGGCAGGAAATCATGAAGAATGTGGAGAATGGCTTTGTGCACTTGGTCTAGGAGCAGCTGTCGTCTGCACGGGCTGCCCCTGCTCCACGGTAGGTCTCAGGAACGGTCACCTTTCATGATCCACGTGAACCCAGGGCCGCTTCTGACACAGGAGAACCGGAGGGGTGCCAGGCCATCTGTTTACACGTATGGGTCTCCACTGACAGGTCCTCTGCCTTCCAGCCTCTCACTCTGTGGGAGGTGGCATCCTGGCAGGGAGCGTGGGGGCTGCGTCTGTGGACAGCTGACCTGGGCATGAAATGGGTGGGAGGAACAACTTCCCTGTATGAGTCGGGGGCTCTCCAGGGCAACAGAACCCCTAGGATGTAACCTGGGAGATTTATTTATCTATTGTTTAGACGGAGTCTCACTCTGTCGCCCAGGCTGGGGTGTAGTGGTGCGATCTCGGCTCACTGTAACCTCCACCGCCTGCATCCAAGCAATTCTCCTGCCTCAGCCTCCCAAGTAGCTGGCATGTCAGGTGCCCGCCACCACGCCCGGCTAATTTTTGTTATTTTTATTAGAGATGGGGTTTCACCATCTTGGCCAGGCTGGTCTTGAACTCCTGACCTCATCATGCACCCACGTCGGCCTCCCAAAGTGCTGGGATTACAGACGTGAGCCACCATGCCCGGCCTCTTTCTTTTTCAGATGGAGTCTCGCTCTGTCGCCCAGGCTGGAGTGCAGTGGCACGATCTAGGCTCACGGCAACCTCCATCTCCCGGGTTCAAGCGCTTCTCCTGCCTCAGCCTCCTGAGTAGCTGGGATTATAGGCGCCCGCCACCACACCTGGCTAATTTTTGTATTTTTAGTAGACATGGGTTTCACCATGTTGGTCAGGGTGGTCTCGAACTCCTGACTTCGTGATCGGCACACCACGACCTCCCAAGGTGCTGGGATTACAGGTGTGAGCCACTGCAGCTGGCCTCTAGATGAAGTCTTGGTCCGTCACCCAGGCTGGAGTGCAATGGGGCAATCTCGGCTTACTGCAACCTCCACCTCCCGGGTTCAAATGATTCTTCTGCCTCAGCCTCCCAAGTAGCTGGCATGTCAGGTGCCCGCCACCACGCCCGGCTAATTTTTTTGTTATTTTTAGTAGAGATGGGGTTTCTCCATGTTGGTCAGGCTGGTCTCGAACTCCCGACCTCGTGATCCGCCCGCCTCGGCCTCCCAAAGTGCTGGGTGACCGCATGAGGCACCGCGCCCGGCCTCCTTGGGTTTTCTTGTTCTGAGGTCACACGAGCATCCTGTTTCTTCAGGTTACAGTAACACAGAGGCAGCAAACCTCTACCTGGCGTCGGACGGTGACTACTCTCTGCACGGCCCCATCGCGCACAGCAACGAGGTCACCTGGAACCTGTTTACGCACCTGGAGTTCGCCGTCCGAGAGGGGAAGAAACCAGCACCACAGGGTGCTGGGGAAGAAGGTGGAAGATGTATTCCAGGTAGGGGTGAGCCACTGCGGAGCCTTTCCGCCTGGTGTGTGTCCTGCTACGGCACGTTGGCGCAGAGGGCAGTGGGCGCCTTGGGTACACAGACCAGCATGGCCAACATGAGGAAACCCCGTCTCTACTAAAAATACAAAACTTTAGCTGGGCGTGGTGGCGGGTGCCTGTAACCTGAGCTTCTCAGGAGGCTGAGGCAGGAGAACCGCTTGAACCCAGAGCCTTTCCGCCTGGCGTGCGTCCTGCTAAGGCACGTTGGCGCACAGGGCAGTGGGCGCCTGGATGAGTCGGTCTCCAGGCTGGCAGATCCCAAAGGCTCGGCTTGTTGCAAAGCCTTGGTGCTGTGGCTGTGTCTTCTCTCACCTCTGGAACAGGTCCAAGGTAGGTATCCTCCACTGTTACCCCGCAGCGGGTGAACACAGAATCGCCAGTGGCCGGGGACACGGCTCACGCCTGTCATCCCAGCACTTTGGGAGGGGCCGATGTGGGCGGATCACGAGGTCAGGAGTTTGAGACCAGCCTGGCCAACACAGTGAAACCCCGTCTCTGCTGAAAATACAAAAAATTAGCCGGGCGTGGTGGCAGGTGCCTAAAATTCTACCTGCTCGGGAGGCTGAGGCAGGAGAATCACTTGAACCCAGGAGGTGGAGGTTGCAGTGAGCCGAGATCATGTTTATCTACAGACAGGCTGGAGACACTCTGTCTCTCTGTTTCTGTGTCTCTGTCAGAAACACAGAGAGACAGAGACAGGGGAGGCAGAGACAAGGAGGCTTGGAGGGACAGAGATAGAGGCAGATAGAGAGATAGGAGAACAGAGAAAGAGGGAGACAGAGATGCACAGAGGGAGACAGAGAGTCAGAGACCAAGGGAGACAGAGTCAGAGACAGACAGAGCCAGCAGTGGAGAGAGAAGCCAAGAGGCGCAGACGGGGGCCCCGAGCGGCAGTGAGCAGCCAGCCTGGGCCTCAAGGAGGATGCCCTCACCCTGTTGCTGCCGCCCGCCCAGGGGAGAGCCGGAGAGGCCCCGAGGGATTTGGGGGAGCCAGGGTGGAGGGGCTGCCCCCCTGGGAGCCGGGCTCAGGAGCAGGCTGGGCAGCGTTGACTTGGGGGGGCAAGCCGTGAATGCAGCCCTGACCCAGGACTGACCTGGGTTCCTCTGTGGCTGGGGTGGGTGCCACCACCACGAGACCTGCGGAAGCTAAGAGGAGCGTCTTCTCTGCACCCCGGAATTCCGGGAGGACCCTCGTCTGCTTCCCTCTCCCTGGTTTCCTGCGCTGAGATGTCCGTGGGTGACCCGGAGCCTCCAGGGTGGAAAGCCTCCTTGTCTGGGAAACTCTGATGCTCGCAGGAGGTCAGGCTATGGCGTGAACCCAGTGATTCCAAGGAGATCGCCCCCAACTTGGGTGTCCTCTGTCTGCAGGCCTTCCACAAACAGGGGTGCCCCACACAGCTGTGCTGCGAAGCCCTCTCGGCAGCCCAGGCGCCAGGGCCTGCGTGTTTTCTGCCTGGGGGACAGGCTGGGCGAGCCCGTGGCCCGTGCGCCCTGGCGCCCCTGAGCCCCCACTGTGTTCCAGGACGTGTTCTACCGGAGCCCCGAGACGCGGCTGCAGTTCATGCGAGCCATGCACGGCCTGGCCAAGCTGACCGCGCGGCACGTGGCCACCACCTTCGACCTGTCCGGCTTCTCCTCCGCCTGTGACGTGGGGAGGTGGGAACACCCCCACCCTGCCCCGCCAGGACTCTGCGCATGACTTTGTCTTTATTAAGCTACAGGGATTAGCTGGGCGCGGTGGCTCACGCCTGTGATCCGAGGCAGGCGGATCACTTGTGGTCGGGAGTTCAAGACCAGCCTGGCCAACATGGTGAAACCCCGTCTCTACTAAAAATACAAAAATTAGCCGGGTGTGGTGGCGGGCACCTATAGTCCCAGCAACTTAGGAGGCGGAGGCAGGAGAACGGCTTGAACCCGGGAGGTGGACGTTGAGTCTCGCTCTGTCACCCAGGGTGGAGTGCGATGGCGTGATCTCAGCTCACCACAACCTCCGCCTCCTGGGTTCAAGCGATTCTCCTGCCTAAGCCTCCCGAGTAACTGGGATTACAGGCACCCACTACCACGCCTGGCTAATTTTTGGCCAGGCTGGTCTCGATGTCTTGACCTCGTGATGCACCCACCTCGGCCTCCCAAAGTGCTGTGATGACAGGCGTGAGCCACCGTCCCTGGCCATAGTGTCTGCATGTCCACGGCAGGAAGGAGAAGGGAGGAGGTACAGACCCCCAGCCCTGGGCTGGAGGATTTCCCTGCAAGTCTGTGTCCCCGCACGTGGCCCAGAATGGCTGCTGTAGCACCAGCCATCGCGTGAATGTTACTTCTGCCACGGTTGAGCTTCAGAGGGTCGTCAGGGTTCCGTCGGCACCAGGACAACCTGGCCACACAGTGTTTGCTTTCCCGCAGGCTGCACGGGCGCGCTGGCCCAAGAGCTGGCCCGGCAGTACCCGCGTCTGCAGGTGACCCTGTTCGACCTCCCCCGACACCATTGAGCTGGCCGCCCACTTCCAACCCGCCGGGCCGCAGGCGGCACAGATCCGATTCGCCACCGGTGAGACTTCCTCGCGTCTGCCCTGCCGCTTCCTTGCCTTCCAGAGAGACTGCAGGGCTACGTGCGTGCACGTGTTCTGCGTGTGCGCTCCGCGGTGTGTGTCTCTGGGTGTCTGTGTGCACCGCTGACTGTGCTGTGCTTGTGTGTCTCTGTGTGTTTCTGTGTGTGTGCGTGTCTCTGTGTGGTATGTCCGTGTGTGTGGTGTGTGTGTGTCTCTGTGTGCATGTGTGTGTCTGTGTGTGGTATGAGCTTCTGTGTCTGTGCGTGAGACTCTGTGTGTCTGTGTGTCTGTGTCTGCACGTGTCTGTGCATGGCATGTCTCTGTGGTGTGTGGCGGTTGCGTACGTGTTTGTGAGGGTGTGTGGGTGTGTGTGTGCATGTCTGTGTGTCTGCGTCTGTGTGCCTGTGTGTTGCCTGTCTGTGGGTGTATCTCTGCGTGTCTGTGCATGTCCGTGGGGTGCCCGTCTGTGCATTGTGTCTGCGTCTGCGTGTGCCTGTCTGTGGGTGTGTCTCTGCGTGTCTGTGGTGGGGTGCCTGTCTGTGCATTGTGTCTGCGTCTGCGTGTGCCTGTGTCTGGGTGAATCTGCGTGTCCATGCGTGTCTGTGGGTGCCCGTCTGTGCACTGTGTCTGTGTCTGCCTGTATGTGGGTGTGTCTCTGCGTGTCCGTGTGTGACTGTGGGTGTGTCTCTGTCCATGCGTGTCTATGTGTGCGCCCATCTGTGCATTGTGTCTGCATCTGCGTGTGCCTGTCTGTGGGTGTATCTTTGCATGTCCGTGCCTGTCTGTGGGTGCCTGTGTTTGCATGTGTGTCTGTGTATGTGTGTAGGTACATCTGTGTGGGCATACGTGTGTGCCTGTGTGTGTGCGTCCGTGGGTATGCCTGTAGATGTGTGTGTGTGGGTGCACACAGACACAACGGCATCTCTAAACAGGTGGACATGGCCGGGCATGGTGGCTCATGCCTGTAATCCCAGCACTTTGGGAGGCTGAGGTGGGTGGATCACCTGAGGTCGAAGTTCGAGACCAGCCTGACCAACATGGAGAAGCTGGGTCTCTACTAAAAATACAAAACTCGGCCGGGCGTGGTGGCTCACGCCTGTAGTCCAAGCACTTTGGAGGCCAAGGCGGGTCGATCACCTGAGGTCGGGAGTTCAAGACCAGCCTGACCAACATGGTGAAACCCCGTCTTAAAAAAAAAAAAAATAAAAAAACTTAGCCGGGTGTACTGGCAGGCACCTGTAATCCCAGCTACTCGGGAGCCTGAGGCAGAAGAATCACTTGAACCCGGGAGGGAGGCGGAGGTTGCAGTGAGCCGAGATGGAGACCACTGCACTCCAGCCTGGGCGACAAGAGCGAAACTCGATCTCAGATAAAGAAGAAAATCATCGTAATAATAAATACAAAATAGACACAAAAGGACCACCAGGTGGGCGGCTGTATGAAGTTATCCTGGGTGCAGGTAGTCGGGAAGGAGTGGAGATGGGGAACAGCCAACCTCCATGACCACGGGCGTCCACGGCACCGAGGCCACAGAAGGAAACCACGTAAGAGCTGCAACAGGATGGCCCCAGGTTAGACTGAGAGGGGGAACTTCCAGGTGGTGGCTGCAGATGCCTCTACAGATTGAGAGGAGACGCTTCATACGCCGTAACTCGGCACCATAGGATGCCGGTCAGGCCTGCAGGCAGAGGTGCTGGGCACCTCCATGCCCCTCTCCCCCGAGGTTTCCGGGTACCTTTCTAGTTTTTAAAGAAACACAGTTGGCTGGGCGCCGTGGCTCACACCTCTTATCCCAGCACTTTAGGAGGCTGAGGCGGGTGGATCACCTGAGGTCAGGAGTTTGAGAGCAGCCTGGCAAGACGGTGAAACCCCATCTCTACTAAAAATACAAAAATTAGCCGGGCGTGGTGGCGGGCGCCTGTAATCCCAGCTGCTCGGGAGGCTGAGGCTGGAGGATCGCTTGAACCAGCGAGGTGGAGGTTGCGGTGAGCCGAGATCGCGCCACTGCACCCCAGCCTAGTGACAGAGCGAGAGTCCATCTCAAAACACACACACACACCCCGCAATCGCCCTACAGCTCGTCCTGCAGGAGGTCATGATAGCTCTGCTTGCGATTTGCCAAATGTGGAGAAACAGAAATGCTAAAATTTATTTTATTTATTTATTTTATATTTTGGCAATCTTGGCTCACTGCAACGTCCACCTCCCAGGTTCGAGCGATTCTCCTGCCTCAGCTTACCGAGCAGCTGGGATCACAGGCGCCCGCCATCATGCCAGGCTATTTTTTGTATTTTTAGTAGAGATGGGGTTTCACCATGTTGGTCAGGCTGGTCTCGAACTCCTGACCTCAGGTGATCCACCCGCCTCGGCCTCTGAAAGTGCTGGGATTACAGGTGTGAGCCACCGCGCCCAGATATTTTGTTTTGTTTTCTTTCTGTTTTTGAGACGGTGTCCCCGTCTGCCACTAGGCTGGAGTGCAGTGCCGCCGTCTCAGCTCATTGCAACCTCCAATTCCCAGGTGCAAGCGATCCTCCTGCCTCAGCCTCCCGAGTAGCTGGGATGGCAGCACACACCACCACACCCACCGAGTTTTTGCTTTTTTAGTAGAGATGGGGTTTCACCATGTTGGCCAGGCTGGTGTCGAACCCCTGCGCAGAGATGATCCACCCGCCTCAGTCTCCCAAAGTGCTGGGATTACAGGCGTGAGCCACCGCCCCCAGCCTCGAATGTAGGTTTTAAGGGGGAGATGGTTCACTGCACTACAGCAGACCATCTTTTTATTTCAGCGATTACAAAGGGGTGTGTAGCTACGTACACCCCCTGCAGGCAACCCTCCCCGGGCGCCTGAATCAGGGAATTGCCAGCGAAGACTTGACTTGCCCTGGCAGACAGAGACGCCGCTTTGTCCTGACCCTGCCTGCCTTGACCGGTGACGCCCCTGAATTGCCTGCCTCTTTCCTCCCCTGCCCGGTTTTTTTTTTTTTTTTTTTTTTTGGTCAGCCAGGCTGGAGTGCAGTGGTGTGATCTCGGCTCCCTGCAACCTCCACCTCCCAGGTTCAAGCGATTCTTCTGCCTCAGCCTCCCAATTAGCCAGAATTACAGGTGCCTGCCAGCATGCGTGGCTAACTTGTATTTTTAGTGCCAATTAGACGTGGGGTTGCGCCATGTTGCCCAGGCTGGTCTCCAACACCTGACCTCACACAATCCACCCACCTCAGGCTCCCAAAGTGCTGAGGTTACAGGGGAGAGCCACCGCGTCTGACCTTTTCCCTGCCAGAATCACATCACACGCGTGGGACATCACTAAGCAGCTCTTCACGGCGCTTCTTTCAAGGCCCCATGGGGATATGCCTCGGGCGCACCCATTCCCACCCACGCCCGTCTCTTCTCCCTCCCTGATTTAGGATGCGGGAGGCCGTCCCAGCATCTGTCACGGGACGACGGCTTCGTGGCCGTCCCAGCATCTGTCACAGGACGACGGCTTCGTGGCTCACGCCTGTCATCCCAGCACTTAGGGAGGCTGAGGCGGGTGGATCACGAGGTCAGGAGTTTGAGACCAGCCTGGTCAACATGGTGAAACCCCGTCTTTGGTGAAAATAAAAAAATTAGCCGGGTGTGGTGGCGGGCGCCTGTACTCCCAGCTGCTCGGGAGGCTGAGGCAGGAGAATCACTTGAACCCGGGAGGTGGAGGTTGCACTGAGCTGAGATCGCGCCGCTCCACTCCAGCCTGGGTGACAGAGTGAGACTCCATCTCAAAAAAAAAAAAAAAAAGGACTGATTCTCCCATACCTGACAGACATGTCACCTTTTGTCTTTAAACCAGGTGACTTTTTCCGGGACCCCCTCCCCCCGCAGACCTGTACGTCCTGTGCCAGATCCTGCATGACTGGCCGGATGAGGAAGTCCACAGGATACTCAGCAGGGTCTCCAACAGCTGCAAGCCAGGTGAGAAACGCTCGTCAGCTTCACTTTTTCATTAGCACGTCGTGTTTTTGGTTCAAGTTTGAACAGGAGGCCGGGCGCGGTGTAATCCAGCACTCTGGGAGGCCGAGGCGGGCACATCACCTGAGGTTGGGAGTTCGACACCAGCCTGGCAAACATGATGAAACCCCATCTGTAGTAAAAATACAAAATTTGCCGGGTGTGGTGGAGGGCACCTGTAATCTCAGCTACTCGGGAGGCTGAGGCACCAGAATTGCTTGAACCCGGGAGGCGGAGGCTGCGGTGAGGCGAGATCGCACCACTGCAATCCAGCCTGGGCAGCCGAGATCACGCCACTGCACTCCACGCTGGGCAGCCGAGATCACGCCACTGCACTCCACGCTGGGCAGCCGAGATCACGCCACTGCACTCCAGCCTGGGCGACAGAGCGAGACTCCATCTCAAGAATAAAAAATTAAAAAAATCCAAAAGTAAAGTTGGCCAGTATACGGCTGTCATCCCTGCATTTAGGGAGGCCAAGGTGGGAGAATGGCTTCAGCCCGGGAGTTTCAGGCTGCAGAGACCTGTGACCGTGCCCGTCCAATGCAGCCTCGGTGAAAGAGTGAGAGCCTGTCTCAAAAAAAAAAACACAAAGTCTGCTGAGTTAAATGTTCATCTCGGCCAGCCAGGCGCACACTCACATCACTTTCAGAGGTCAAGGTGGGTGGATCACCCGAGGTTAGGAGTTCAAGACCAGCCTGGCCAACATGGCAAAATCCCATCTCTACTAAAAAAAAAATTAGCCAGGCGTGATGGCGAGTGCCTGTACTCCCAGCTACTCGGGAGGCTGAGGCAGGACAATCTCTAGAATCGGGAGGCGGAGATGAAGACGGCAGTGAGCCGAGATCGCACCACTTCAATCTAGCCTGGGCACCCGAGATCACGCCACTGCACTCCAGCCTGGGGCAGCCGAGATCTCCAGCCTGGGCAGCCGAGATCATGCCACCGCACTCCAGCCTGGGCAGCCGAGATCTCCAGCCTGGGCGGCCGAGATCACGCCACTGCACTGCAGCCTGGGCAGCCGAGATCACGCCACTGCACTCCACCCTGGGCAGCCGAGATCTCCAGCCTGGGCGGCCGAGATCACGCCACCGCACTCCAGCCTGGGCGGCCGAGATCACGCCACCGCACTCCAGCCTGGGCGGCCGAGATGACGCCACCGCACTCCAGCCTGGGCGGCCGAGATCACGCCACCGCACTCCAGGCCTGGGCGGCCGAGATGACGCCACCGCACTCCAGGCCTGGGCGGCCGAGATCACGCCACCGCACTCCAGCCTGGGCGGCCGAGATCACGCCACTGCACTCCAGCCTGGGCAGCCGAGATCTCCAGCCTGGGCAGCCGAGATCATGCCACCGCACTCCAGCCTGGGGCAGCCGAGATCTCCAGCCTGGGCGGCCGAGATCATGCCACTGCACTGCAGCCTGGGCAGCCGAGATCACGCCACCGCACTCCACCCTGGGCAGCCGAGATCTCCAGCCTGGGCAGCCGAGATCACGCCACCGCACTCCAGCCTGGGCGGCCGAGATCACGCCACCGCACTCCAGCCTGGGCGGCCGAGATGACGCCACCGCACTCCAGCCTGGGCGGCCGAGATCACGCCACCGCACTCCAGCCTGGGCGGCCGAGATCACGCCACCGCACTCCAGCCTGGGCGGCCGAGATCGACGCCACCGCACTCCAGCCTGGGCGGCCGAGATCACGCCACCGCACTCCAGCCTGGGCGGCCGAGATCGCGCCACCGCACTCCCAGCCTGGGCGGCCGAGATCACGCCACTGCACTCCAGCCTGGGCAGCCGAGATCTCCAGCCTGGGCAGCCGAGGATCATGCCACCGCACTCCAGCCTGGGCAGCCGAGATCACGCCACTGCACTGCAGCCTGGGCAGCCGAGATCACGCCACTGCACTCCACCCTGGGCAGCCGAGATCTCCAGCCTGGGCAGCCGAGATCACGCCACCGCACTCCAGCCTGGGCGGCCGAGATCACGCCACCGCACTCCAGCCTGGGCGGCCGAGATCACGCCCACCGCACTCCAGCCTGGGCGGCCGAGATCACGCCACTGCACTCCAGCCTGGGCAGCCGAGATCTCCAGCCTGGGCAGCCGAGATCATGCCACCGCACTCCAGCCTGGGCAGCCGAGGATCACGCCACTGCACTGCAGCCTGGGCAGCCGAGATCACGCCACTGCACTCCACCCTGGGCAGCGAGATCTCCAGCCTGGGCAGCCGAGATCACGCCACCGCACTCCAGCCTGGGCGGCCGAGATCACGCCACCGCACTCCAGCCTGGGCGGCCGAGATCACGCCACCGCACTCCAGCCTGGGCGGCCGAGTCACGCCACTGCACTCCAGCCTGGGCGGCCGAGATCACGCCACTGCACTCCAGCCTGGGCGGCCGAGATCACGCCACTGCACTCCAGCCTGGGCGGCCGAGATCACGCCACTGCACTCCACCCTGGGCAGCCGAGATCTCCAGCCTGGGCAGCCGAGATCACGCCACTGCACTCCAGCCTGGGCGGCCGAGATCACGCCACTGCACTCCACCCTGGGCAGCCGAGATCTCCAGCCTGGGCAGCCGGAGATCATGCCACCGCACTCCAGCCTGGGCAGCCGAGATCACGCCACCGCACTCCAGCCTGGGCAGCCGAGATCTCCAGCCTGGGCAGCCGAGATCACGCCACTGCACTTCAGCCTGGGCAGCCGAGATCTCCAGCCTGGGCAGCCGAGATCACACCACTGCATTCCAGCGTGGGCAGCCGAGATCTCCAGACCTGGGCAGCCGAGATCACGCCCACCGCACTCCAGCCTGGGCAGCCGAGATCACGCCACTGCACTCCAGCCTGGGCAGCCGAGATCTCCAGCCTGGGCAGCCGAGATCATGCCACCGCACTCCAGCCTGGGCAGCCGAGATTATGCCACCGCACTCCAGCCTGGGCAGCCGAGATCTCCAGCCTGGGGCAGCCGAGATCACGCCACCGCACTCCAGCCTGGGCAGCCGAGATCACGCCACCGCACTCCAGCCTGGGCAGCCGAGATCTCCAGCCTGGGCAGCCGAGAATCACGCCACCGCACTCCAGCCTGGGCAGCCGAGATCACGCCACCGCACTCCAGCCTGGGCAGCCGAGATCACGCCACCGCACTCCAGCCTGGGCAGCCGAGATCTCCAGCCTGGGCAGCCGAGATCACGCCAGTGCACTCCAGCCTGGGCAGCCGAGATCACGCCACCGCACTCCAGCCTGGGCAGCCGAGATCACGCCACCGCACTCCAGCCTGGGCAGCCGAGATCACGCCACTGCACTTCAGCCTGGGCAGCCGAGATCTCCAGCCTGGGCAGCCGAGATCACACCACTGCATTCCAGCGTGGGCAGCCGAGATCTCCAACCTGGCAGCTGAGATCACGCCAGTGCACTCCAGCCTGGGCAGCTGAGATCACACCACTGCACTCCAGCCTGGGCAGCCGAGATCACACCACTGCATTCCAGCGTGGGCAGCCGAGATCTCCAACCTGGGCAGCCGAGATCACGCCAGTGCACTCCAGCCTGGGCAGCTGAGATCACACCACTGCACTCCAGCCTGAGCAGCTAAGATCATGCCACTGCACTCCAGCCTGGGCAACAGAGTGAGACTCCAAATCAAAAAAAAAAAAGAAAGAAAATCCTAAGGAAGAGAAAGTGTATTTAGTATTCATGAAGCTGAAGTGGGTCATCGCAAAGGTCTTTTATTTATTTATTTATTTTTTGACACAGAACCTCACTCTGTCCCCCAGGCTGGAGTGCAGTGCCACCATCTCGGCTCACTACAACCTCCGCCTCCCGGGTCCAAGCGATTCTCCTGCCTTAGCCTCCCGAGTAGCTGCGATTACAGGTGCCCAGCACCACGTCCAGGCAATTTTTGTATTTTTAGTAGAGACGGGGTTTCACCATGTTGGCCACGCTGGTCTCGAACTCCTGACCTCGTGATCCGCCCACCTCAGCCTCCGAAAGTGCTGGGGTGACAGCTGTGAGCCACCGCGCCCGGCCTCAAACGTCTTCATTCTCGTCGCCTTCTCATTGAGGAGGCTGCAGAGGAGGAGGAAGCGGGCGTGGGTCCTGCCATCTAGGGGTGGCCGAGACGTAGGGAAATCCACGCATCCGTGGAACCTGCACTTTAAATCCGTTACTCAAGGATCAGCTGAGTCTGTGTATTTCTACACAGGCACCCGTGCCCGTGCACACACACAGCACACAGCATCTCAGCTCAAACCCTTCACACCATGTGTCTCCCCGTGTACCCAGGCTGCTCCTGGAGCAGGTGGGGCTGCAGGAACCCCAAGCTCCAGGGGCCCAGCAAGGGCCTCGCATCAGATTTCCAGTTACACGAGCTGGCCCTGAGGGAATCTCGAGGTGCTGAGGCTCTGTTCCTAGACTCAGTTGAACGTTGCAGCTGCAATGAAAATTCCTCGAATATTTGCAGAGAAAACGCTTGATGACCTTAACAGAGCCCGGGCTGGGAACCTCACTCCTGTGGGTTGAAACGGGACTCCCCCACAAGCTCAGCTGCTCAAGGGGCCTTCTCCCTTTCCTCTCTCCCTCTCTGTCTCTCTCTCTCTCTGTGTATTTATCTCTCTTTGTTTTTCTTGAGACGGAGTCTTGCTCTTGTGCCACAGGCTGGAGTGCAGTGGCGTGATCTCGGCTCACTGCAACCTCCGCCTCCCGAGTTCCAGAGATTCTCCTGCCTCAGCCTCCTGAATTGCTGGGACTACAGGTGTGCGCCATCACGCCCGGGTAATTTTTTGTATTTTTAGTATAGATAAGGTTTCACCGTGTTAGTCAGGCTGATCTCGAACTCGTGACCTCGTGATCTGCCTGCCTCAGCTTCCCAAAGAGCTGGGATTACAGGCGTGAGCCACCACAGCCCGGCGAATTTTTGCATTTTTCTTTTTTCTTCTAGTAGAGAGGTTTTCTCCATGTTGGCCAGGCTGGTCTCAAACTCCCGACCTCAGGTGATCCCCCCGCCTCAGCCTCCCAAAGTGCTGGGATTACAGGCGTGAGCCACTGCGCCCAGCCGTATCTATCTGCTTACATATTTTTTTGAGACAAGGTCGCCCTCGGAGACCCAGGGTGCTGTGCAGTGGTGCAGTCACAGCTCACTGCACCGTCGCCTTCCAGGGCTGAAGCCAGCCTCACACCTCAGCCTCCCAAGTAGCTGGGACTCCACACATGCATCACCATGCCCAGCTAATTTTTTAAAACGTTTTTTTGTGTGTGTGGCTGCGCACAGTGGCTCACACCAGTAATCCCAGCACTTTGGGAGGCCAAAGTCGGGGGAGTCCCCCTGAGGTCAGTAGTTCGAGACCAGCCTGGCCAACATGGTGAAACCCTGTCTCTACTAAAAATACAAAAAAAAAAAGTAGCTGGACATGGTGGCAGGCGCCTGTAGTCCCAGCTACTGAAGAGGCTGAGGCAGGAGAATCAGTGGAAACCGGGAGATGGAGGTTGCAGTGAGCCGAGATCGCGCCACTGCACTCCAGCCTGGGCGGCAGAGCAAGAGTTCGTCTCAAAAAAAAAAAACCTTTTTGTGGCCAGGCGCGGTGGCTCACGCCTGTAATCCCAGGACTTTGGGAGGCCGAGGCGGGTGGATCACAAGGTCAGGAGATTGAGACCATCTTAGCTAACACGGTAAAACCCCGTCTTCACTAAAAATATAGAAAATTAGCTGGGCCTGGTGGTGGGCACCTGTAATGCCAGGGAGGCTGAGGCAGGAGAATGCCTTGAACCCGGGAGCAGAGGTTGCAGTGAGCTGAGATCGCACCACTGCACTCCAGCCTGGGCGACAGAGCGAGACGCCATCTCAAAAAAAAGAAGTTTTTTGTGGTGATGAGAGTCTCGCTCTGTCACCCAGGCTGGAGGACCACATGTCACCATAACTCACTGCAGCCTTGACCTGAGTTCAAGCAGTCCTCCCACCTCAGCCTCCCGAGTCGCTGAGAGTACAGACATAGCTCACCATGCCCTGGTAGTTTAAAAAATTTTTAGGCCAGGCGTGGTGTCTCGTGCCTGTAATCCCAGCACTTTGGGAGGCCGAGGTGGATGGATCACTTGAGGTCAGGACTTCGAGACCAGCCTGCCGAACATGGTGAAACGCCATCTTTAAAAAAATAAAAATTAAAAAAAAAAATTTTTTTTTTTGAGAGATGGGGTCTTGCTATGTTGCCCAGGCTACTCTGAAACTCCTGAGCTCAAGCGATCCTCCCGCCTCAGCCTCCCAAAGCACCGCGGTTAAAGACATGACCCACTGTACCCTATCTTTCTGTCTTTTCTTCCTCCGTCTCTGTCCCTCTTCCTCTCTCTCCTCCTCTGTGTCTTTTTATGTGTCTCATGTATCATCAATATCTTTGTTTCTCCTCTTTCCTGCTCCTTCTTTCCTTCCTTATCTCTCTATGTCTCTTCCTCCCTCTCCCCCACCCCGTCTGTGTCTCTATACATCTATCATCCTCTTTAAAAAAAATAAAATAGAGACAGGGTCTCTCACTGTGTTGCTCAGGTTGGTTTCAAACTCCTGGGCTCAAAGCATCCTCCCACCTTAGCCTCCCAAAATGCTAGGATGGCAGGCGTGAGCCACTGTGTCTGGCCTTGTAACAATCATCTGTCACCTATCTGTCTTCTGTCCATCATTTATTATCTACTCATCCATCCATCATCTATCCTATCTATCCATCCATCCATCTACCCATCATCTACCATCTATTCACCCATCCATCCTTCTCACCCATGCATCCATCCACCCATCCATCTACCATCTATTCACCCACCCATCCTTCTCACCCATGCATCCATCCACCCACCATCTACCATCTATTCACCCATCCATCCTTCTCACCCATGCATCCATCCATCCATCCATCTACCCATCATCTACCATCTATTCACCCATCCATCCTTCTCACCCATGCATCCATCCATCCATCTACCCATCATCTACCATCTATTCACCCATCCATCTTTCTCACCCATGCATCCATCCATCCATCTACCCATCATCTACCATCTATTCACCCATCCATCCTTCTCACCCATGCATCCATCCACCCATCCATCTACCATCTATTCACCCACCCATCCTTCTCACCCCATGCATCCATCCATCCATCCATCCATCCATCATCTACCATCTGTTCACCCATCCATCCTTCTCCACCCATGCATCCATCCACCCATCATCTACCATCTATTCACCCATCCATCCTTCTCACCCATGCATGCATCCATCCATCCATCCATCCATCATCTACCATCTGTTCACCCATCCATCCTTCTCACCCATGCATCCATCCATCTACCCATCATCTACCATCTATTCACCCATCCATCCTTCTCACCCATACATCCATCCATCCATCTACCCATCATCTACCCATCTATTCACCCATCCATCTTTCTCACCCATGCATCCATCCATCCATCTACCCATCATCTACCATCTATTCACCCATCCATCCTTCTCACCCATGCATCCATCCATCCGTCCATCTACCCATCATCTACCATCTATTCACCCATCCATCCTTCTCACCCCATGTATCCATCATCCATCCTTCTCCACCCATGCATCCATCCATCCGTCTACCTACCTATCCATTATCCACCATGTATTCACTCATCCACCCATCTCTTCCATGCATCTATCATCCATCCATCTACCTGTCCATCATCTACTATCTGTTCATCCATCCATCTATCCATCTACCTATCCATTATCCACCATCTATTTACTCATCCATCCACCTATCAGCTACCATCTGTTCATCCTTCCATTCATCCATCCACCTAATCTACCATCTATTCACCCAGCTGTCCATCTCATCCATCCATCCATGTATTATCTACCATCTATTCACTCATCCATCCATCCTCATCCATGCATCCATCTATCCATCCATCCATCCATCCATCCATCCACCTACCTATCCCTCACCCAGCCTCTATTCATCGACCTATTTCCCTATGCATTATCTACCATCTATGCATCCAACCATCCATCCTCTTCATGCATCCATCTATCCATCCATCCCACCTGTCCATCACCCAGGATCTGTTCACTCATCCATCCATCCATGTCCCTGTGCAGTATCTACCATCTGTTCATCCATCCATCCTCATCCATGCATCCATCTCTCCATCCATCCACCTACCTATCCATCACCCAGCATCTATTCATCGACCTATTTCCCTATGCATTATCTACCATCTATGCATCCAACCATCCATCCTCTTCATGCATCCATCTATCCATCCATCCACCTGTCCATCACCCCAGGATCTGTTCACTCATCCATCCATCCATGTCCCTGTGCAGTATCTACCATCTATTCATCCATCCATCCTCTTCCATGCATCCATCTATCCGTCCATCCACCTATCCATCACCCACCCTCTATTCACTCATCCATCATCCATCCATCCATCTCCCTGTGCATTATCTACCATCTATCCATGCTTCCCATCCATGCATCCATCTACCCATCCATCCACCTACCTACCCATCATCTACCATTTATGCATCCATGCATGCATGCATCCATCCATGCATCTTTCTGCCAACCTCCCTACCCATCATCTACTGTCTGTTCATCCATCCATCCAGGAGTACCGGAACAGGCCCAGGTGATGCATCCATCGAGCCAGCCATCTTTCCATCTAATCTCCTTGTCCCTGCTGTCCGCCCTGCATCGAGTCTCCATCTCTCTCCCCTCCCTTTCTTGCGTGGGTCCCCTGGGCAGGGCTTCTCGGCAGCCTCTGTCCATTGTTCTGAGCTCCAGTTGCCCGCTGTGTGCCCCGCTGGCCCCCTGAAGGATCCCCCGCCTGGCTGGCCAGGACTTCAGCTCTCTGCTGTCCCCTCAGGGGCTGGCCTGCTGCTGGTGGAGACACTCCTGGACGAGGAGAAGAAGGAGGCGCGGGGCGGCCTGATGCAGTCACTGAACATGCTGGTGCAGATGGAGGGCAGGGAGCGGAGCGCGGGCGAGTATCAGCACTTGCTGGAGCAACACGGCTTCTGCCAGGTGCAGGTGGCGCGCTTGGGGGGTGCCCTGGATGCCATGCTGGCCACCAGAGTGGGCCCTTGAAGCCCAGGCAGCGTGCTCATGATGGGGACACCCTCCCGCAGGCTGCAGGGGCCGCCCCATCCCCCAGCTGCCACAGGACAGTCACACAGGGACGTGCTGTCGTGGGTGAATAAAGGAAGCAAAAGCCTGTGTCTGGCTCCTCTGGGGGGGGTTTCACGAGGGAAGAGGCTGCATCTGGGGAGGAGGGGTGGAGGCTGCATTTGGGGACGAGGGGGAAGGTGGCTGCATTTGGAGAAGAGGTAAGGTGGGTACATTTGCGGACAAGAAGACAGGCTGATTCTGGGGAGGAGGGGTGGAGGCTGCATTTGGGGAGGAGGGGAGGGGAAGGTGGCTGCATTTGGGTAGGAGGGGCGGAGGCTGCATTTGGGGGAGGAGGGGGTGGAGGCTGCATTTGGGGGAGGAGAAGAGATAGAGGCTGAGTTTGGGCAGCAGGGGATGGAGGGAGCAGCCAGGGATGACAGTTCAGCCCAGGAGCCATCCTGGGAGCCAGGAACCTTGCAGAGTAGCTGGTGGGGACTCCCTGCACGGGTGGTGGACACAGGGCTTTCTCCTGTTTCCTGGCGGTCTGACAGCCGCTGTGACGGTGCCTGTGTCTGCCAGGCAGGGTCTCAGTCCTTCACGCTCCTGCCTGCATCTCCCCTCTTCTGCATGATTTCTAGGGCGTTTCCTCCACGGGACACCATCGCTGCTGCTCACCCCTGAATGCCCACAGGCCGTGGGGTGATAGTTCTCCAGGCGGCTTCCATCTCTCCTGACTTGGTGCAGTGACTCTCATGGGACACCCCCTTCCCCCTGCCACGGGGCTGAAATGCATCTTTTTTTTTTTTTTTGAGATGGAGTCTCACTCTGTCACCCAGGCTGGAGTGCAGTGACAGGATCTCGGCTCACCGCAACCTCCGCCTCCCGGGTTCAAGTGATTCTCCTGCCTCAGCCTCCTGAGTAGCTGGGAATTCAGGTGCCCACCACCACGCTGGCCTAATTTTTGTATTTTTAGTAGAGATGGGGTTTCACCATGTTGACCAGGCTGGTCTTGAACTCCTGACCGCAGGTGATCCACCCGCCCCAGCCTCCTGAAGTGCGTCGATTACAGGCATGAGCTACCACATTCACCCTATTTCAGCTGTTTTTTCTTTTTAAAGACAGAGTTTCACTCTTGTTGCCCAGGCTGGAGTGCAGTGGCACAATCTCAGCTCACTGCAACCTCCGCCTCCCAGGTTGAAGCAATTTTGCCTCAGCCTCACGAGTAATTGGGATTACAGGCTCCCACCACCACGCCCGGCTAATTTTTGTATTTTTAGTAGAGACAGGGCTTCAACATGTTGGCCAGGCTGGTCTCAAACTCGTGACCTCAGGTGATCCGCCCGCCTCAGTGTCCCACAGTGTGGGGATTACAGGTGTGAGCTACTGTGCCTGGCCTATCTCAGCTGTTTTTCTTAAAGCACAAAGCAACCTACACGTTCTTTTTTTTTTTTAATTGAGATGTAGTCTCTAACTTAAGCATATCCTAAGAGTGAAAAAAAAAGAAAAAAAAAAAGACGGGGTCTCACTCTGTCAGCCAGGCTGGAGTGCAGTGGGCAGTCTCAGCTCACTGCAGCCTCCACCTCCCGGGTTCAAGCAATTCTCGTGCCTCAGCCTCCTGAGTAGCTGGGACTACAGGCGCCCGCCACCACGCCCGGATAATTTTCCTGTTTTTAGTAGACACGGTGTTTCGCCACATTGGCAAGGCTGGTCTTGAACTCTGGACCTCAGCTGATCTGCCTGCCTCGGCCTCCGAAAGTGCTGGGATTACAGGCATGAGCCACCGCGCCCGGCTTTTTTTTCCTTTGAGACTGTGTTTCGCCCTTGTTGCCAAGGCCAGAGAGCAATGGCGCGATCTCGGCTCACTGCAACCTCCACCTCCCGGGTTCAAGCGATTCTCCTGCCTCAGCCTCCTGAGTAGCTGGGATTACAGGCACCTGCCACCACGCCCGGCTCTTTTACTGTATTTTTAGTAGAGACGGGGTTTCACCGTGTTGGCCAGGCTGGTCTCAAACTCCTGACCTCACTTGATCTGCCTGCCTTCGCCTCCCAAAGTGCTGGGAGCCACCTCACCTGGCCGATTTTATCTGTTTTCTTAAAGCACAAAACCACCTACACATTCTTTTGTGATGTCAGGCAACTGTAAGGGTGGAGCAGCTTGACTTGGGCGTTACTGAGACCATGTGTGACCACTGAAGAAAACCACACCCACCTGTCCATCCGGCACCTTCAAACAGACCACCCTGTGCTTACAAATGTCTCCCCGCAGCCTTCGCTTTCCTGCAGAAAACAGCCGCAGGGGGTTAGACACCCACATAACTTCTCAAATATATAAGTACAGAGAAATTCTGGCTGGGCATGGTGGCTCACGCCTGTAATCCCAGCACTTTCGGAGGCTGAGGTGGTCAGATGATCTGAGGTCAGGAGTTCAAGACCAGCCTGGGCAACATGGCGAAACCCCGCCTCTCCTAAAAATACAAAAATCACCCAACTGTGGTAGAAACCTGTAATTCCAGTTCTGGGGAGGCTTGAACCCAGAAGGCAGAGGTTGCAGGGAGCCGAGATCACCACTGCACTCCAGCCTGGGCAACACAGTGAGACTCCATCTCAAAAAAATAAAAAAACACAAACCCCCTCTGCTTCTGTATTAAGTCACCCACTTTTCTGCCCCGCAAGGGGCTTTCAGGACGCAGATTCCACGAGGGCACCTGCTGATCAGGCAGCTGTGATCTCTAAACCCCACCGGTCACTTCATCAGAGGCTGAAGGGCCCTCGTGGCCGGGTGACCGGTAGGCGGGTGGGGGCTCATTCCTCTGTCCTCAGCCCTCGGAGGGGGAGGCCGGTGAGAGACGTAGCTCTACCCCCCACTACCCAGCAGGTGTTGTGTCTCCCATTCCCAATTCCCGGGTGCGAGGCCCACCTGGACCCTCCTTTTCCAGGGAGGCCATGTCCCCGCATTTGGAGGCAGATGGCCCTAGAGGCCTCCGAGGTCAGGCGCTATTCAGGCACGGGCAGTGTGTTGTTACCTCCCGGATACGAAGGGAAAACGGCGTGAATATCCAAGGGTAAGTCCCACGTGCAGCCCTGGTTAGTGACGCATTCATTCATTCATTCATCCCAGTTAGCTATTCATTCATATTCATCCCAGTTATTCATTCATTATTCATCCATCCCTCCCAGTTAGCAATTCATTCATTGATCCCAGTTAGCGATTCACTCACTTCATCCCAGTTAGCGATTCATTCCACCCAGTTAGCGATTCACTCACCCAGTTAGCGATTCACTCATTCATGCCAGTTAGCAATTCATTCATTCACCAGTTAGCGATTCATTCCTTCATCCCAGTTAGCGATTCACTCACTCATCCCAGTTAGCGATTCACTCATCCCAGTTAGCGATTCACTCATCCCCGTTAGTGATTCATTCATCATCCTAATTAGTAATTCATTCATTCCAGTTAGCAACTCATCCCAGTTAGCAAGTCATTCACCCCAGTTAGCGACTCATTCATTCATCCCAGTTAGCGATTCACTCCTTCATCCCAGTTAGTGATTCACTCACTCATCCCAGTTATTCATTCCTTCATCCCAGTTAGCGATTCATTCACCCTAGCAATTCATTCATCCCAGTTAGCAATTCATAAAGCCCAGTTAGCGCTTCATTCATCTCAGTGATTCATTCATTCACCCAGTTAGCGATTCATTCCTTCATCCCACTTACCGACTCATTCCTTCATCCCAGTTAGCAATTCACTCACTCATCCCAGTTAGCAATTCACTCACTCATCCCAGTTAGCAATTCATTCATTTATCCCAGTTAGCGATTCATTCATCCATCCAGTTAGCGATTCATTCATGAGTTGGCAATTCATTCTTCCCAGTTAGCGATTCATTCATTCACCCAGCTAGCGATTCATTCCTTCATCCCAGTTAGCGATTCACTCATCCCAGTTAGCGATTTATTCATTCACCCAGTTAGCGATTCATTCCTTCATCCCAGTTAGCGACTCATTCCTTCATCCCAGTTAGCAATTAACTCACTCATCCCAGTTGACCATTCATTCATCCCAGTTAGCGATTCATTGTCTTCCCAGTTAGCAATTCATTCATTCAGTCACCCCAGTTAGCAATTCATTCATTCATTCCAGTTAGTGATTCACTTTCACCCCAGGGAGCAATTCATGCATTCATTCACCCCAGTTACCAATTCATTCATCCATTCCAGAAGCACTGGCCAAGCACATCCTGGGTGCGAGGCCCAAGCACCCAGGCACCGTCCTGGCTCTCAGAGGCGCTTGAGCAGAGCCCGCAGACAGCACCGCCCTGCCTGTCGGGGTCACCGAGCCTCGGGTCGGCTGAGGGCTCAGCAGACAGAGGGCCGTCTCGGCGTCTGGACACTGTTAGCAGTCCCCACGCGCATGGAAGGAACCTCCTTCTCTCCTCCAAGACAGGCTTTGCAGACTTGGAACACCAGGTTCCAGGACGCAGGCCTGCAGCCCCAGCCAGAGCACGTGCGAACCAGCCTCATCTGGAAACAGCAGCTCCGGCTCCCTGGGCGCTCAGAACCAGCCGCACAGCCCCGTTTTGGCCCAGACGGGCTGATGTCGGGAAATGAACAGCAGCAGAGACGCGGCCCCCAGCAAAGTCCCTGCCGCCGCCCAGCTTCTGTCCTTTACTCCAGGGCCCATGCAGGGCGCCTGGCTCAGTCTGGGTCCTAGGCGGACCCTGTCCAAGCATGGTGCCGTGGCAGAGGGTCAGGAACGCGCTTGGTCTCCACAGCCCTCCCATAGCAATCTCTCGGGTCAGGCCTTCCCATGGCTCAGTGACTTCTGTCCAGCAGCCACTCCAGCGCCCACAGCCGGCCCCAACCTCCGTCCCCAGCCCCAATCGCCCTCCCCCAGAGGTCAGGAAAGGCCTCAGGCAGGGCTCACAGCGACGCTGCGCTCAGGGTTCACCCAGGTCAGGGACTGCCGCCTTCCCAGTACACAAGAGAAAAGAAAAGCAAGAGCGAGAAAATCACAGAGACGGGGAGAAAAGAAAGGAGGGGAGAAGGAAACGGAAGGAAAGAAAAAAGACACAGGGAAACAGGAGGGAAAAGGAGGGAGAGAGGAGAGAATGGAAGAAGGAGAGAGATGGGGGAGGAGAGGAAGAAGGGATAGAAAGGGAGAGACGGGAAAGGCAGGGAATGAAAGGAAGGCGGGAGGGGAAAAAAGGAAGCGACCAGGGACGGGAGAAACGAAGGAACAGAGAAAAAGAGGCGGCAGGGAGACGGGAAAGAAGAAAAACAAAGGGGAGGGAGGGAGAGAAACTGGGAAAGGAAGAAAAAGGAGGAAGGGGAGGAAAATGGAGCAAGAGGGAAAGATGGAGAAAGGCAGGAGGGGGGGACAGAAGAAAAAGAAAAGGAGGGAGGAGGGGAGGCAAGACAGAGGCAGGGAGGGGGGGGGGGAAAGAAAAGAGAAGGAGGGCGGGGCGCGCTGGCTCACGCCTGTCATGCCAGCACTTTGGGAGGCCGAGGCAGGCAGATCAAGAGGTCAGGAGATCGAGACCATCCTGGCTAACACGGTGAAACCCCTTCTCTTCAAAACAAAACAAAACAAAACAAAACAAAACAAGGAGGACAGGAAGAGAAAGAGAAGAGCCGGGCGCGGTGGCTCATGCCTGTAATCCAAACACTTTGGAGGCCAAGGCGGGCGGATCACCTGAGGTCGGGAGTTCGAGACCAGCCTAGCCAACATGGTGAAAGCCCGTGTTTAAAAAAAAAAAAAACAGAGAAAAAAAAAAAAAAAGAGAAAAGGAAGGAGAAAGGAAATGAAAGAAAGAGGAAAAGGAGATGGAAGGAAGAAAGGGAGGAAAAGGAGGGAGGGGAGAGATAGACGGACAAAAACCAAAGAAGGAGAGAGGAAAGAAAAAATGGGACAGACGGATGGAGGAAAGGAGAAGGGAGAAGAAAAAGAAAAAAGGGGGAAGGAGAAAGGATGGGAGGGGAGATGGGAAATGAAAGAAAGGAAAGAGAGGGAAGGAAGGAGAGAGTAAAACGAGGGAAGGAGGCAAAAGAGACAGAGAGACAGAGGGAGAAAAAGGAGGGAGGAAGAAAATAGAGGAAACAGCCGGGCGCGGTGGCTCACACCTGTAATGCCAGCACTTTGGGAGGGTGAGGTGGCTGCATCACCTGAGGTCAGGAGTTCGAGACCAGCCTGGCCAACACGGTGAAACCCCGTCTCTAAAAAAAGAAAACAGAAAACAAAAATAGAGGAAAGGATGGAGGGAGGAAAGAAGAAAAGAAGGGAGCAGAAAAGAGAAAAAGGGAAGAAAGTAGAAGGAGAAAGGAGGGAGGGGGAGATGGGAAGTGAAAAAAAGGAAAAGGGAGGGAAAGGGGAGGGAGGGAAAGGAGGAAGGGAGGAAAGAGGAAAAGAGCAAAGGCAGGCAGGGAAGGAGGCAGTCCGGAAAGGAGAAAACGCAGTAAGAGGAGGCAGAAAAGGCGGGAGGGAGGAGGGAGGAGGGAGCAGGGAGAGGAGGAGGGAGAGGGAGGGACCAGGGAGGGAGGGGGAGGGAGGGAGGGGGAGGGAGGGGGAGGGGGAGGGGGAGGGAGGGGAGGGAGGGGGAGGGAGGGGGGGGAGGGGAGGGGGAGGGGAAGGGGGGAGGGGGGAGGGAGGATCACCAGGGACACCGGGGAAACGGGGACTCCCGGCCGCAGACCCCGCCGGGCAGACACGGGGAGACGCGGGAGCCCCGGGCATGTGGGCGCGGCCCAGGGACCCCCAGGTCGCGCGCGGAGGGCACCGCGGGGTCAAAGGTCAGAGGCCCAGGGACCCAGCCCCGCGCGCCGCACAGGCCGGGCGCGGGTCCGGGGTCGGCGGCGACACGGATCCGCAGCAGGCGTCACGGGGGCAGGGGCCGGGGTCTCCCGACGCGCCACCCGGAGACGGTGAGGGGGCCCCAGACGCCTGGGGGGTCAAGGGTCAAAGGTCGGGGATCGGGGCACCACGTGTCGCGCGTCCCGGCGGGGTCGCCGCGGCCTCCGGGAGAAAGCGGACGGCGCTCTCGGAAGGCACCTCGATCGGGACAGGTTCCTGACTCCACAGACGCCCGCCGCCCACTCGGGCACCCGCAACACAGTGACCTTCGCAAGGTCAAGTCTGCCGGGAACGCCCCCACACCCCCACCCCGGCCGCTACGGCGCATGGGCGGGGCCGAGTTCCCGGCATACCTCGGGGTGCGGGGCGGGCCGTCGCCGGGAGCGCAGCCAATGGGCGCCGTGCGCTGGTGCGCGGGGCGGGGCGCGGCGCGGTACCCAGCAGCCCTCGGGGGCGAGGCACGCAGGCAGGGGGAGGGGCGTGGCCGGGCTACGCAGCCAATGGACGCAGCCCGCGGGGGGCGCGGGGCGGGGAGTGGGCGTGGCGTCCGCGCCTTAGCGGCTGCGCGCTGGCAACCCAGTCCTTTCGGTCCCGGCGGCGGCAGGGCTGATCCAGCGACACCCTCCCTTCACTCTCCGCGCCCGCACTCCGGCTGTCCGCCCGCTCCGCTGCCCGCCCCGCCACCATGACGGAACAGGCCATCTCCTTCGCTAAGGACTTCCTGGCCGGAGGCATCGCCGCCGCCATCTCCAAGACGGCCGTGGCCCCGATCGAGCGGGTCAAGCTGCTGCTGCAGGTGGGGAGACGCGGGCGCGGCCGCCCCGCGTCGAGGGGAACGGGAACCGGGTGGCCGGGCCGGGCGGGTCGCGGGCAGCCGGCCCTGCAGGCAGGCGCCGGAAGTGGAAGGCCGCGGGCTCTTGTCCACGCGCCGCCGGCTTCCGGGGCCTCGTCACGTGATCGTTGCCGCAGGGGTGGGGAACTCGCGCGTGCGCGGCCGGGACGTCCACGGGTGCGCACTGGGCCCGGCGGGCGGGGGAATGAAGTTGCGGGCCGGACGGCGCATGCGCGGCGGGCAGGGCGCGTCAAAGAGAACCTGCGGCGAGCGGGCCTTGACCTTGAACTCGCCATCCTGCAGATTCGCGGGGCTGGGACCACCCCTGCCGCCTCTGCCTGGCCAGTGTCTGCTCTTGCACCCTCCTCTGAGAAGGGCAATTCTAGAGCTTACGGGGCAGCGAGCCTGCCCGCAGGTGTCCTGCGCCAGGGTGTGGTTACTGCTGGTTCTTAACCCCTTCTGTAGCTCATTTGCGCAATTTTCATGCAGAGCAATGCGTTTTTATGTCTTGCTCCCAAGTGTTAATAATACTTTCAAATGTTATTAAAAGTGGCATGATGGGCCCGGGCGTGCTGGCTCACACCTGTATTCCCAGCACTTTGGGGAGGCCGAGGCAGGTGGATCACGAGGTCAGGAGTTCGAGGCCACCCTGGCCAACATGGTGAAAGCCCGTATCTTTCACAGATTTAAAAATATTATCCCAGGCGTGGTGGCGCGTGCCTGTAATCTCAGCTACCCGGGAGGCTGAGGCAGGAGAATCGCTTGAACCTGGGAGGGGGAGGTTGCGGTGGGCTGAGGTCACACCACTGCACTCCAGGCTGGGCAACAAGGTGAGGCTCTGTCTCAAAAAAAAATAAATTAACATCATGGTTAGGGACATTGCTGTTAAGGATGTCGTTGCTAACTGCACTCCCAGTGACACTCGGTGATTGGATTAAACAGGCTCGGTCCTAAGGATAGGTGTGTTCTGGGCACGGTGGCTCCCGCTGCGATCCCCAGCGCTTTTGAGAGGCCTGCGGAACATGGCTTGAGGCCAGTCAGGGCAACAGAGAAACACCCCCACCTCAAAAAAATTTTTTTTGTGACTTAACGAAGCAGAGGCCCGGGGAAGCATCGCTTGAGCCCGGGAGTTTGAGAACAGCCAGGACAACATAGCAAGACACCCACTTCTAAAAAAGAATTTTTTTTTTTTGAGATGGAAGTTTCTTGGGCTTGTAGCCCAGGTTCAAGTGATTCTCCTGCCTCAGCCTCCCGAGTAGCTGGGATTACAGGCGTGCACCGCTATACCCAGCTAATTTTTCTATATTTAGTAGAGACGGGGTCTCGCCATGTTGTCCAGGCTGGTCTCTCAACTCCTGACCTCCAGGTGATCCACCCACCTCGGCCTCCCAAAATGCTGGGATTACAGTCGGGAGCCACCAAGCCCAGCCATGAAAATTTTTTTAAGCGTAGCAGGGTGGGGTGTCCCAGCACTTTGAGAGGCCCAGGGACGATCACCTGAGCCTCGGGAGCTTGAGACCAGCTTGGGCAATACAGCAACACTCCATCTCTAGAAATAATTTTTTGAGTTAGTGGAGTTCATGGTTGCGCCCCTGTAGGCCCAGGTACTCAGGAGACTGAGGTGGGAGGATGACAGAATGCAGCAGTGAGGTGCGTGAGACCCTGTCACTTAAAAAAAAAAACGGTTCAGTGACTCACAACTGTAATCCCAACACTTTAGGAGGCTGAGGAACACCTGAGGTCAGGAGATCGAGACCAGCCTGGCTAACATGGTGAAACCCTGTCTCTACTGAAAATAACAAAAACTTAGTTGGGAATGGTAGCGGGCACCTGTAGTCCCAGCTACTCGGGAGGCCGAGGCAGGAGAATCGCTTGTTGAACTAGAGGTGGAGGTTGCAGTGAGCCGTGATCACGCCACTGCACTCCAGCCTGGCAACAGAGTCAGACTCTGTCTCAAAAAAAAAAAAAAGGAAAGAAAGAAAGGGGCTTGTCCAGGTGAAAGTGGACAAGGGGCAGCTTACCATTAATGCCCGCCAGGTAGTTCTCCCTCCCAAACTCAGGTGATCCGCCCCCCTCAGCCTCCCAAAGTGCTGGGATTACAGGCGTGAGCCACCGCGGTCAGTGACACAGGCTAATCTTTTTTGTTTTTTTCCCCTGAGAGTATTCCACGTAACACAAGCTAATTTTCCAAACAGGACACACCCTACCTGGGTGCTTGGCTCAGACCTGTAATCCCTGCACTTCCCCAACTACTCGGGAGGCTGAGGCAGGAGAATTGCTTGAACCCAGGAGGTGGAGGTTGCAGTGAGCCGAGATCGTGCCATTGCACTTTTGTCTGGGTGGGAAGAGTGAACCTGTCTGAAAAAAGGGGGTGGGGTGGGGGCAGGCAGGCGTGATGGCTCACACCTGTTATCCCAGCACTTTGGCAGGCCGAGGTGGGCGGATCACCTGAGGTCAGGGGTTCCAGACCAGCCTTGGCAACATGGAGAAACCCCGTCTGTACTAAAAATACAAAAATTAGTGGAGTGTGGTGGTGGGCGCCTGTAATCCCAGCTACTCGGGAGGCTGAGGCAGGAGAACTGCTTGAACCCTGGGAGGTGGAGGTTGCAGTGAGCCGAGATCGCGCCACTGCACTCCAGCATGGGCTACCAGAGCAAAAGTTCGTCTCAAAGAAAAAGGAGGTGCGGTGTCTAACTGGGGCATGCCCGGGTGGTTGGCCACAGGTCCATTCCTGACTGCACGAACGCCCTGTGCGTCCCCCAGGTCCAGCACGCCAGCAAGCAGATCGCCGCCGACAAGCAGTACAAGGGCATCGTGGACTGCATCGTCCGCATCCCGAAGGAGCAGGGCGTGCTGTCCTTCTGGAGGGGCAACCTGGCCAACGTCATCCGCTACTTCCCCCCACGCAAGCCCTCAACTTCGCCTTCAAGGATAAGTACAAGCAGATCTTCCGGGGGGCGTGGACAGGCACACGCAGTTCTGGCGGTACTTTGCGGGCAACCTGGCCTCCGGCGGGGCGGCCGGCGCCACCTCCCTCTGTCTTCGTGTACCCCCTGGATTTCGGCCAGAACCCCGCCTGGCCGCCGACGTGGGCAAGTCGGGCACGGAGCGCGAGTCCCGCGGCCTGGGAGACTGCCTGGTGAAGATCACCAAGTCCGACGGCGTCCGCGGCCTGTACCAGGGCTTCAGCGTCTCCGTGCAGGGCATCATCATCTACCGCGCCGCCTACTTCGGCGTCTACGACACGGCCAAGGGTGCGTGAGGCTGCCGCGCTGGGGCCCCGCGGCTGGGCTTCGTACGCGCGTACCCGCGGGGGGCCTCATACACGCGTTCCCGCAGGGGCTTCGTACACGCGTTCCCGCAGGGGCTTCGTACACGCCCGTTCCCGCAGGGGCTTCGTACACGCGTTCCCGCAGGGGCTTCCTACACGCGTTCCCGCACGGGGCTTCGTACGCCCGGTCCCGCATGCGTTCCCGCAGGTGGCTTCCTACACGCCCGTTCCCGCAGGGGCTTCACACGCCCGTTCCCGCAGGGGGCTCTTGGTACGCCCGGTCCCGCACGCGTCCCCCGCAGGGGCTTCGTACGCGCGTTCCCCGCAGGGGGCTTCTCTACACGCGTTCCCGCAGGGGGCTTCATATGCCCGGTCCTGCACGCGTCCCCGCAGGGGCTTCGTGCACGCGTTCCCGCAGGGGCTTCATACGCGAGTTCCCGCAGGGGGCTCGTACACACATCCCCGCAGGGGCTTCGTACACATGTCCCCGCAGGGGCTTCCTACACACATCCCCGCAGGAGGCTTCATACACGCGTTCCCGCAGGGGCTTCGTACACACGTTCCCGCAGGGGGTTCATGCTTGCGTCCCTGCAGGGCGCGGGGGCTGCAGGTCCAGGATCGGGATGCGGGCAGGGCCGGCTCCTCCCGAGGCCTCTCTCCTGGGCTCCCCATGTCCTCACCTCGTCTTATGAGATGTTTTAGTCCATTTCACGCTGCCGTCACAGAACACTGTAGATGGGGGGCTTATACACAGCAGACACTGTCTCCCCCACAGTCCTGGAGGCTGGCGGTCTGAGATCCCGCTGTGGGCAGGGCGGGCTCCTCCTGCAGGCCTCGCTCCTGGACTTGGAGGCGCCGTCTTTCCCCCTGTCCTCACAGGGTCCTCCCTCTATGTCTGTCTGTGTTCTCATCTCTCTTGTAGAAGGGAACTAGGCCCATACGATCGGGACCTGCCCTACTGTCCTGCTTTACAGTTAAAGACCTTATATGCAAAGACAGCTGCATTCTGAGGTTCTGGGGGGCTGGGACTTCAGTTTGTGGATTTTGAGGACACGGTGCGGACTCTCACAGTAACCATGACCCTTCGAGAAGGTCACGCCCAGGCCTGCGGACATAAAGGCTGCCCCAGTGTGGCAGAAAACACTTCGGGTGGGTCCTGCAGGTGGCCCTATGCTCTTCCCCAAACAGGCCTCCGCTGCGGCCTGTGGGAGCTGTCTTGCCCCGGCTCCAGCAGACGGCAGGCGGCTTTCCCCCTCGTGGCCCTGCCCCGGCCCCGCGTGCTGTGAACATCAGGCGGCCTGCGCAGCCCGTGGAGGGGCTCTGGTGGCCGCGGCAGAGGTCGGGTGGCGCCGCACGCACCGGCAGGTGACATGCCGCTCCCCCGCAGGCATGCTGCCCGACCCCAAGAACACGCACATCGTGGTGAGCTGGATGATCGCGCAGACGGTGACGGCGGTGGCCGGCGTGGTCTCCTACCCCTTCGACACAGTGCGCCGCCGCATGATGATGCAGTCGGGCCGCAAAGGAGGTACGCGCGGGCGCGGGCGCCGGAAGGGGAGCCAGGGCTCCTGGGCGTGGGCCCCGTGGGAGGCCGGGACCCATCGAAGCACGCGCTCCCCCGGGGCCTGTTAGTGGTGCGTCACGCAGTAACCTGGCGGTCTGGAAGCCGTTTCCTGCATGATCGGCTCTGGGATTTCATGGTCCAGGCAGCGACCTCGAAATCCCCCCCCTCCTGGGACCGCTGGTCACATACCGCACCCTTGCTGCCGCCCCTCTCTGCCTGGATGCAGGGGTGGAGCTGGGGGAGCTCCCCGGGTGGGGCCTCAAGTCCCCTGTCAAGCTGTCGTGGAGGCAGTGGCTTGAGCTGGAGGCACTTGGTAACCAGGGCCTCAGTTTCCCCTCGTAATCAGAAACTGTAGTTAGGCGTCTGGGATATCCCTTCCGTGAAGCGTCTGCGGGGTTGCAGGTGGTACCTTGAGTCCCGGGGACGTGCGGCAACGCCCTGCCTGCCTCTCGTTCCAGCTCACATCATGTACACGGGCACCGGCGACTGTTGGCGGAGATCTTCAGAGACGAGGGGGGGCAAGGCCTTCTTCAAGGGGGCGTGGTCCAACGTCCTCCGCGGGCATGGGGGGCGCCTTCGTGCTGGTCCTGTACGACGAGCTGAAGAAGGTCATCTAAGGACACAGCCGGCACACACACACACACACACACACACCGCACACACCAACACCAACACAACCACGTAGAATCCTCAACGGAGCGGACCACCGACCTTCCAGAAATTCCAGTCTCTTTCCCAGCCGGATCTTGCCTGTAGACAGCCAGGGAAGGTTCTAGAAAAAGGGGCGCACTGCGATCCAGCCATCGGCGCCCGATTCCATGTCTTGATCGCCGGGGTGGGAGGGAACCGTGGCGTCCTCTCAGGCCCCCCGGGTGAGACACTCCAGTGCTCAGACCTGCAGTCCAGATGCTTGTAGGACCCAAGTCGTGTTTAACTATTTATTTAAAACAAGAGTACCATGTCTTCCGTTTCTACGTAAGCGTTTGCCGCTCCTTTGCACAGCAGGGTCCTTGTACTCACGTTCCACATGTGGCACTCCTGCTGCAAAACAAGAGTGCTCAGGGGGCACCTGCCCTGGGCTCCGGGAGTGGGCGCTGGGTCCAGGGACACGGGCGGGGCCACGGTGCTCTCCCCTCAGTGCCCCTGGCCTGGCTGCTGCCTCCTCCCAGCACCCCCAGAGCGCAGAGGATGGGGTCCCAGCTGGGAAGAGGTGGGGTTGAAACCAAGGCTGGCAGAAGGGAGCCGGGCTCCCCAGTAAATGGTGAGACCCCCACAGCACCTGCGCTTGCTGTGCCTTCTGTGAAACCGTCTGTACAGCCCCAATACCTTGGGTTGCTTGGAGTCACAGGTCTCACAGCTCTGCAGGCTGGAAGTCCAGAAGAGAGGTGACCTCACCCAACCTTTTTGTGTTTGCAGGCAGAGTCTCATTCTGTTGCCCCAGGCTGGAGTGCAACGGCATGATCTCAGCTCACCACAACCTCTGCCTCCCAGGTTCAAACCATTCTCCGCCTCAGTCTGAGTAGCTGGGACTACAGGCACCTGACTAATTTTGTAATTGTAGTAGAGACAGGGTTTCAACATACTGGTCGGGCTGATCTTGAACTCCTGACCTCAAGTGGTCCACCCGCCCTCGCCCTCCCAAAGTGCAGGGATTACAGATGTGAGCCACCACATCTGGCGTAATTTTTGTGTTTCTACAAGGGACGGGGTTTCATCATGTTTGTCAGGCTGGTCTGGACTCACCTCAATTGGCCCACTCGCTTTGACCTGTAAAACTTCTGGGATTTCAGGCGTGAGCCTCCACTCCTGGCCTGGAGTCCCTTTTTATAAGGGCACTGATCATGAGGGGTCCCTGCCTCTCGTCACTTCCCAGAGACCCCACCCGCCATTTCCAACATCATCGCTTTGGAGAGAAGTTTCCAACCTGAATCTTGGGGAAACGGAGGCAGGCCTGATCCCTAGGGCCCCTGGAGCCTCCATTCCAGCATCAAGAGTGGAGTTAGGGTCCCCCAGAGTGGAAGCTGTGTTCCCCATGCACCAGGAAGGGTACTCACTGCCAGGCACGGCAGCTGTGGCCCTCACACAGCACGGTCATTGCAGGGGAAGAAAGGCCATGTTGAATCTCCACCGGCCTCAGCGTGGGACCTTCGTGGTGTCAGCCCATGGCCGGGACGTAGACTGCAGCCATGGGGTTCCAGGAGAGCGGTGAGCTGTCCAGAAATCCCAGTCACAAAAGGCAGAATCTTTTTGGGAGTGGGGAACGGTCACTCTCACCCATGCTGGAGTGCAGTGGTGCGATCCCGTTTCACTGCAGACTCGGCCTCCCGAGTAGCTCAAGATTCCAGGCGCCTCACGCCATACCCGGCTAATTCTGTATTTTTTGTAGAGGCAACATTTCACCGCGTTGGCCAAGACGGTCTCAACCTCCTGACCTCGCGATCCTCCCACCTGAGCCTCCCAGAGTGGTGGAATGAGGGAGACCAGCCTGGCCAACATGCTGCAAACCCCGTCCCTGTTAAGACACAAAATGAGCTGCGTCTGGTGGCACCTGCCAGGAACCCCAGCTACTTGGCAGGCCGAGAGATCGCTTGAACCTGGGAGGTAGGCGGTGGTGGCTGTGAGCTGAGATCCGCGCCACTGCACTGCAGCCTGGGGAGAAGAGAGAGACTGTCTAAAGTCCACGGTTCCTTCCTGTGGAATTACAGTGGGGCGGCTCCCCACTGGCTCCCGGGCAGGCTGGCCGGTTTTATTTTTGAGATGCGTTTTACTCTTGTTGGACAGGCTGGAGCGCAATGGTGGGATCTTGGCTCACGGCAACTCCAGCCTCCCCGAGTAGCTGGGATTACAGGCACCCCCCACCACGCCCGGCTAATTCTGTGTGTTTAGTAGAGACGGGCTTTCTCCATGTTCAGGCTGGTTTTGAACTCCTGACCTCAAGTGGTTCAACCGGCCAGTCCTGCACAATCTGGAAATGCCGAGGCTCTCAGCAAGCCGCGTGTTGGAGGTAACTCCACAGGAAATAACACACATGGCAGGGCTGGGGAAGTGACTCAGGAGAACTACCAAAGTCACAGTTCTGGTCGGGAGCAGTGGCTCAACCCGTCATCCCAGCACGTTGGGAGGCTGAGGCAGGCGGATCACCTGGGTCACGGGTTCAAGACCAGGCTGGCCAACATGGTGAAACCCCATCTCTACTAAAAACACAAAATTAGCCTGGCGTGGTGACCCACGGCTGTAATCCCAGCTACTGGGAGGCTGAGGCAGGAGAATCGCTTGAACCCGGGAAGTGGAGGTTGCAGTGAGCCAAGGTCATGCCACTGCACTCCAGCCTGGGCAACAAGAGTGAAACTCCTTAAAAAAAAAATCTCAGAAGTCACGGTTCCTTCCTTCGCCTGGCTCCCTGGGTGGGTTCCCTGTTCTAGGTGTTAGATCCGCAGGCATTGGGACTGTGCCCTGGGGCTGGCGGGTACCCCTCCTTGCCAGCATCACGCTGTCTGGATTCCCTCTCCCTCACCGGGATGGCCCGGCCTGGCCGTCTCACCTCCCCCGTCACACTGAAACCGTGCTGACACCTGTCCTGTGGCTCTACGCGCCTGTTTTCAGTTTGTCCCTCACTGGGGTAGTGGGGGCAGCCCAAGCCCTCACGCTCAGCGGAGGCTCGCTCAGGAAGACCCCATATCGGGGAGATGGGGCCTGGCGGGGGGGATGGGAAGTGAAGCCAACGTCCAGCTCTGGGGCATGAGGGCGGGGCCGCAGAAGTCAGGGCACAGAAGAGCCCGGGCTGGCCTCAGGCTGTCAGCACGACTGAACCTGCCAGGGCACAGCCCCCGCCGGATACGGGCAGCTCTCGCCTGCAGGTAGAAAGGCGCGGATACACAGCCAGCTTGTTCAGGGACACGAGTCTGCAGAGCTTCGAAAGTGACCAGCAGTGCGGCCGGACACCGTGGCTTATGCCTGTCAGCCCAGCACTTGAGAGGCCAAGTCAGGCGGATCACCTGAGGTCAGGAGTTCAAGGCCAGCCTGGCCAACATGCTGAAATCCTGTCTCTACTAAAAATTAACAACAAAAAAAAATTAACCGGGCATGGCGGTGCCTGCCTGTAATCCCGGCTACTCAGGAGGCGGAGGCTGCAGTGAGCCGAGCTTGCCATTGCACCCCAGACTGGGCAACAGAGGAGGACGCCGTCTCAAAATAATAAAAAGCAGCATCCAGGTCCTGTGTACAGCCAGGGGGTGGGGAGAACGGAAAAGCCGGGCCTGGCGTCTCGCACACTGAAAAACCAGCAAAGCAAATGTGCTTCTCAGAAGTACTGGAAGACCTCGTGGTAAAACGCTGGAGGCCGGGTACGGTGGCTCAGGCCAGTAATCCCAGCAGTTTCACAGGCCGAGGGGGGCAGATCACCTTAGGTCGGGAGTTCAAGAGCAGCCTGGCCAACACGGCAAAACCCCATCTGTACCCAAAAAACACAAAACTTAGCTGGGAGCGGTGGCTCACGCCTGTAATCCCAGCACTTTGGGAGGCCGAGGCTGGTGGGTCACGACGTCAGGGGATTGAAACCAGCCTGGCCAACATGGTGAAAACCCGTCTATAGTAAAAATACAAAAAATTAGCCGGGAGTGGTAGCGGGCACCTGTAGTCCCAGCTACTCGGGAGGCTGAGGCAGGAGAATCGCTTGAACCCGGGAGGTGGAGGCTGCGGTGAGCCAAGATCACCCCACTGCACTCCAGCCTGGGCGACAGCCAGACTCTGAATCAAAAACCAAACACTTGAAACAGGCTCTCTGATAGTGCTGGAGGGACGGGGCTGAAGCCGGGACAGGGACCACTGAGTGGGTAAAAAAAGCAGTTTATTATGAAATAAACACACACAGTTCTGTTCTTTCCTCTTCCCAGCAGCTTGGGACTGAACAGCAGGGGCGTCTCCCATGCCCACCACCTTTAGGAACGGTATCCCTGTGCCCGGCACCGAGTCTGTGCGGGCGCCCGGCCTGGCCAGGGAGAAACAGACAGCCCTGACGGGCCCTGAGCCGGGTGTCAGTTTCTCTCCCACGACCTGTATCTCCCGTCACCCGGCACTCCTCCAGGCCGGCTCTGCCCGCCTCCAAGAACACCTGCAGAGACGGGAGAAGCCAAGATGAAGTGGCCGGGGGTGCAGTGGCTCACGGCTGTCATCCCAGCACTTTGGGAGGCCGAGGTGGGCTGACTGCCTGAGGTCAGGAGTTCGAGACCAGCCTGGCCAACATGGAGAAACCCCACCTCTACTAAAAATACAGAAATTAGCCAGGCGTGGTGGCAAGCGCTTGTAGTCCCAGCCACTCGGGAGGCTGAGGCAGGAGAATCACTTGAAGCCGGGAGGCGGAGGTTGCAGTGAGCCGAGATCGTGCCACTGCACTCCAGGCTGGTGACAGAGCGAGACGCCATACAAAAAAAAAAAAAAAGGGAAGGCTGGTGAGTCGGCCACACCCGCAGAATACAAGCAATGTCCTAAATTCTCGGGGCTGTGCAGTCTCAAACCTGCTCTGCCCTAGGGTGCAGGGCGCATTGACCGCCCGTGATCACGGTGGGCTGGGAGTCCAGCGTCCCCACTCCCTTCTGCAGCTTCTCCCAGCCGCCCACCTGTGCCGCTGGACGACATCCCGCCCCCCCGACCAGCCGTTCTCACTCCTCGTCCAGCAGAGTGCAGCGGGGCGATCTTCACTGCAGCCTCCACCTCCTGAGTTCAAGCAGTCCTCCTGCCTCAGCCTCCCAAGTAGCTGGAATTACAGGTGACCACTGCCACGCCCAGCTAATCAAAAAAAAAACCCCGTCTCTAAAAATACAGTGAACCGGGCATGGTGGCGGGCACCTGTAATCCCAGCTACTCAGGAGGCTGAGGCACAATTGCTTGAACTAGGGAGGCAGAGATTGCAGTGACCCAGGATCACACCACTGCTCTCCAGCCTGAGCAACAGAGAGAGAGACTGTCTAAAACAAACAAAATCAAAAAAAACTAGCCAGGCTGGAGTGCAGTGGCGTGATCTCGGCTCTCTGCAACCTCCGCCTCCTGGGTACAAGCAGTCCTCCTGCCTCAGCCTCCCGAGTAGCTGGGATTACAGGTGCCCGCCACCATGGCCGGCTAATGTTTGTATTTTTAGTAGACACGGGGTTTCATCATGTTGGCCAGGCTGGTCTTGATCTCTTGACCTCATGATCCACCCACCTGAGCCTCCCAAAGTGCTGGGATTACAGGCCTGAGCCACCGCGCCCAGCAATTTTTTGTTTTTAGAGACTGAGTCCTGCTCTGTTGCCAGGCTGGAGTGCAGTGGCACGATCTCGGTTCACTGCAGCCTCCGCCTCCCATGTTCCATATATTCTCCTGCCTCAGCCTCCCGAGTAGCTGGGGTTACAGGCGCCACCCACCACGCCCGGCAATTTTTCTATTTTTAGTAGACACAGGGTTTGATTCACCACATTGCCCAGGCTGGTGTCGACTCCCTGGCCTCTAGCCATCCGCCTGCCTCAGCCTCCCAAAGTGCCCACCACACCCCCAGCTCCCTCCCATGGCAGCAAACACAACGTACCAGCCTGTCATTTCGGAAGGCATCACCCATGGGGTCTTTCATGTGAGGGATGCGGGGGAAGAGTCTCTCCATCACGAGGCACCTGGGAGGAAAGAGAAACTGTCCTGCTCTGAATCCAGCACTGACCAGCTGACCATCCGGGGGACTCAGCGCCCAGAAGAGGCCATAGGGACGCCAAGACCGAGCAGGAGACTCAAGCCACCTCCACAGGGGGCCTGTATGTCCCCTCCCCCGAGGCCCAGACCCCCCCCCCCCCCCCCGCCGTCATCGTAGGCAGGTACTGGAGTGGAAGGAACAGGATGTGGGTACCCCTGCCTCCCACGAAGGCAGCTCCCAGAACAGCCCTGCTCCCTCAGATCACCGAGGTTATGACCTGAGCCCACAGCTGGCAGCAAGCGCCTCCCCCTCCTCCTCCTCCAGCCCTCTGGGACACAGAAGTCACCACGACACCCATTTCACAGATTTTGTTTTTTAGAGACGGAGTCTCGCTCTGTCGTCCAAGCTGGACTGCAGTGGCACGATCGCAGCTCATGGCAGCCTCCACCTCCCGGGTTCAAGCGATTCTCCTGCCTCAGCCTCCAGAGTAGCTGGGATTACAGGCACCCGCCACCACGCCCGGCTAACTTTTGTATTTTTTTAGTAGGCATGCGGTTTCTGCATGTTGGTCAGGCTGGTCTTGAACTCCTGACCTCAGGTGATCAGCCTGCCTCGGCCTCCCAAAGTGCTGGGATGACAGGCTTCAGCCGCCACACCTGGCCTTACAGATTTTTCTTCTTTTTTTGGAGATGGAGTTTCCCTCAGTCACCCAGGCTGGAGTGCAGTGAGCGTGATCTCAGCTCAGTGCAACCTCCACCTCCCAGGTTCAAGCAATTCTCCTGCCTCACCCTCCCCAGTAGCTGGGATTACAGGCACCCGCCACCATGCCTGGCAAATCTCTTTTTTTTTTTTTTTTTTTTTTTTTTGTATTTTTAGTAAAGACAGGGTTTCTCCATGTTGGCCAGGCTGGTCTCAAACTCCTGACCTCAGGTGATCTGCCCGCCTCAGCCTCCCAAAGTGCTGGTATGACAGGTGTGAGCCACCGCGCCCGGCCCCCCATCTGACAGATTGTCGGGCTGTGACAGCCAGCGAGAAGGACACAGGACCTGGGGTGACCCAGCTGGTGACCAAAAACCTGGACTTGGCCTGCAAGACAGTTGCTATTCCCCCGTCCTAATGGACAGTGTTGACCTTACCCCAGGCCCCGCCCCAGCAGAAAGCATGGCTTTCTGCCCTCTGACTAAGTCAGGCTAACAGGGCGAGGCCAGGCAGGACCAGTCCTGCCTCCTCTACCCTGGGGACACCCCTGGTCCCAGCAGAGTCCTCAGCTTCGGCTCTGCAGACATCCTGGCAGGGGACGGCTAGGGGAGGGAAACTGGCCGGGGGATCCTCTGAATAATTCTCAAGGGTCCGGGCCTGCTGGCTCAGGCCTGTAATCCCAGCACTGTGGGAGGTGGAGGCAGGAGGATCACTTGAGGCCAGGGGTTCGAGACCAGCGTGGCCAACATGGTGAAACCCCGTCTCTACTAAAAATACAAAAATTACCCGGTTGTGGTGGCACGTGCCTGTAGTCCCAGCTACTTGGGAGGCTGAGGCAGGAGAATCCTTGAACCCGGGAGGCGGAGGTTACAGTGAGCCAAGATCGCACCACTGCACTCCAGCCTGGTTGACAGAGCGAGACTCAAAAATAAATATATAAATGAATAAAATAATAATAATACTGGCCAGGCGTGGTGGCTCACGCCTGTAATTCCAGCACTTTGGGAGGCTGAGGCAGGTGGATCACCTCAGTCCAGGAGTTCAAGACCAGCTGGGCCAACATGGTGAAACCCTGTCTCTACTAAAAAACAAAAATTGGCCGGGCGTGGTGGCGGGTGCCTATAATCCCAGGTACCTGGGAGGCTGAGGCAAAAGGGTCACTTGAACCCAGGAGGTGGAGGTTGCGGTGAGCTGGGATTGTGCCATTGCACTCAAGCCTGGGCCACAGACAGTGAGACTCCATCTCAAAAAAAAAAAAAAAAAGAAAAAGGGTCTCACTGGAAATGGCTACGTCTTAAGTCAGCTACTTTGACTCAGTCTGGTACGTGTGAACACCAAACACTGGTGACTGCCATTCGTCATTTGGAAATGCTCCTGCCCTTCTGCTGACTACCTTCCTCTCTTCCTCATCTTCCTTATCTTCCTTCCCCCTTATCTGTTCAGGAAATTTCCAGGTTTTCACCAGTTCATTCAAGCACAGAATGTGAGGTCCCATTCCGGCCAGTGGAAGCTGGACAGAGGAGCTGGGCGATTGTGTCAGCTTATAAAAGTTATAAATGGTGGCTCACGCCTGTCACCCCGGCACTCTGGGAGGCCAAGGTGGGCAGATCACCTGAGGTCAGGACTTTGAGACCAGCCTGGCCAACATGGTGAAACCCCGTCTCTACTAAAAATACAAAAATTAGCTGGGTATGGTGCTGGGCGCCTGTAGTCCCAGCTACTCAGGAGGCTGAGGCAGGAGCATTGCTTGACCCCGGGAGGCGGAGGTCGCAGTGAGCCGAGATCGCACCACTGCACTCCAGCCCGGGCGACACAGCAAGGCGACATCTCAAAAAAAAAAAAAAGAAAAAAAGCAGTGATAAATGTCCCTGTCTCCTTTTTCAGGGGTGCTCTTGTGGCAAGATTGCCAGCAAGGTGCCCCCTTGCTGAGAGATCCACTGTCTCAGTATGGCTTCTTTTTTTTTTTTTTAAGATGGGGTTTCACCACGATGGCCAGGCTGGTCTTGAACTCCTGACCTCAGGTGATGCACCCACCTCAGCCTCCCAAAGTGCTAGGGTTACAGGCGTGAGCGACCCGCGCCCGGCCTCGGTGTGGCGTTTTTGCGACATTATCAACCTGTTCCCAAGAAGGGCTTACCTTTTGCAGAGCAGGACAGCACAGAGCAAGGCCAGCAGCGTCCCCAGCGCGATGAACGCTGACGTCCGCCAGGCTCGGGTGTGCGGGCCCTCCTCCTGGTCGCACTCTACGGGAAAAGCGTGACAGGGTCAGGGAGCAGGGGCTGTGCGCTCTCCCCAGGGCGCTCAGAAGCAGAGAGTCGGCGGCCGTGCAGGGTGGCGTCCAGCGGGAACCTCCTCCTGACCCATGCGTTCCTCCTCACCACACACATGACCCTCCACAGGTTCCCGAGAGCTAGACTGAGCACTTACACCCCGGGAGTGACAGCCGCAGGGTCCAGACCGTGCGGGTCTCCTGGGGTGCTGTTTGCGTGCAGACAGATGGAAGGAAAGAAAGACACGAGACACAGAGATAAGAAAAGAGTCCAGCTGGGCCCTGGGGACCAGCACTACAAGGAACGCAGTCCAGCAGTGGCCCCGGATGCCTGGATGCGCTGATATTTCCTGTATACAGCACAGGGGCGCAGGGTCAGCACACTCAACCTGTGACATCATTGATAGGGTCCAGCAAATCACGTCATTACACTACAGGGCCACCTCAGCATGTTTCTATGTACTTAGCAGAAACATCAGAGGCTTTTAGGATTCCTCTATTCTTTTTTATTTTTATATATTTTTCTGACATGGAGTCTCGCTCTGTCTCCCAGGCTGGAGTGCACTGGCGGATCCCTGCTCACTGCAACATCTGCCTCCCGGGCTCAAGCGATTCTCCTGCCTCACCCTCCTGAGTAGCTGGGATTACAGGCGCCCCCCCACACCACGCCTGGCTAATTTTTACATTTTTAGTAGAGACAGGGTTTCACTATTTTGGTCAGGCTGGTCTCGAACTCCTGACCTTGTCATCCGCCCGCCTTGGCCTCCCAAAGTGCTGGGGTAACAGGCGTGATTCCTCTATTCTTACTTCTCACGATTTCTAAGAACTTAAAAGCAGCTCCAGGTGGGGAAAGCAGAACATGACCGTGGACAAGCATGGTGACCGCCGGAGCACAGCGCCACAGACAGCCATTTAAGCCCCTGATGTCTGCAGACAGGCCTGGGTGATGTCAGGGCTTCCCTGAGAGTCACGCAGAGCAGAGCGTTCTCTCAGCTCCCCCTTGTGAAACAGAAAGATCACTTCTCCCAATGTCCCTTCAGTTCCTAATTACATTTCACCCGATTATGTGTATACTATGAGACTGACATGGGCCGGGCACGGTGGCTCACGCCTGTAATCACAGCACTTTGGGAGGCCAGGTGGGTGGATCACGAGGTCATGAGTTTGACACCAGCCTGGCCAACATGGTGAAACCCCATCTCGACTAAAAACAGAAAAAAAGTAGCCCGGTGTGCTGGTGCGCACCTGTAGTCCCAGCTACTCGGGAGGCTGAGGCAGGAGGATCGTGGGAACCCGGGAGGCGGAGGTTGCGGTGAGCCGAGATCACGCCACTGCGCTCTAGCCCGGTGTAAGAGCGAGACTCTGTCTCCAAAAAAAACCCAAAAGACTAAAATGATTCTATGCTATAATACTAAAGCAGAGACTCATAAAGAACCATGACTGAACAGGATTGATGATGTGATGGTTTGTAAATATATTTGCTATCACGGCTAAAACGAAGTGATCGGTTATTTACTATACTGGGACAGCTACAGCCTTAAGGGTCTAGCCTTGGCACCTGGGCAATGTTCTTCTCACAGACAGCTACACGGGGGGGGACCGTGACCACCTGTGGGACACCTGCGGACCAGCACCCGGAGCGACATCCGGACCTCCCAGCCCCAGCCCGGAGCCCAGACTGAGCTGAAAGGCCACCAGGACTCTGCCTCCCTGTCTGGCAGGTGCTCGGTCCAGGGGGACCGCCGGGGGCTTCCACTGCGCCCGGCAGCCTGGCAGGGGCTTGGGTGCAGGTAGATGGAGGGAAGAAGCAGACGCCGAGCTGGTGAGGAACCACCCCTGCCCACAGAGGGATGCCGGCTTTCTTTCTTTCTTTTTTTTTTTTAAGATGGGGTTTCACCATGATGGCCAGGCTGGTCTTGAACTCCTGACCTCAGGTGATCCACCCACCTCGGCCTCCCAAAGTGCTAGGATTACAGGCGTGAGCCACCGCGCCTGGCCTAGGGATGCCGGCTTTCAACTTGATTTTGTCACACAGCACGCCATTGCTCTCCATGATAATGACATTATTAAAAATAATTATTACTTTCAATAATATATATTATTACATTATATATTTAGTAAAAAAATTAAAATTATATAAAATAATATAACGTTATAACAGAATATAACATTATTATATATATTATATTAATATATTAATATTTAACATATATAATCATATATTTAACATATACAATAAATCACATATTTTATTATATGAGATATATATGATTTATAATTATATAATATAAATAATATATTGTTTAATATATCATATATATTACTATATAATAATAATATATATGTGTGTGTGTGTATTATATATATATTTTTTGAGACAGAGTCTCATTCTATCACCCAGCCTGGAGTGCACTGGTGTGATCTCCGCTCAGTGCAACCTCTGCCTTCTGGGCTGGTCAGGTTGGTGTCGAACTCCTGATCTTGTGATCCGCCCGCCTCGGCCTCCCGAAGTGCTGGGTGACAGGCGTGATTCTATTCTCACTTCTCAGGATTTCTAAGAACTTAAAAGCAGCTCTGGGTAGGTAATGTCAGGTCTTCCCCGAGAGTCGCACAGAGCAGAGTGTTATTATTATATAATTATATTACATTAATATATTAATATTTAACATATAAATAATAATATATTGTATAATAAATCACATATATTTTATTATATATGATGTAGTATATAATATGATACATTATATAATTATATAATATAAATAATTGTTTAATATATCATATATATTACTATATAATAATATATATGTGTGTGTGCATGCATTATATATATATATTTTTTTGAGACAGAGTCTCATTCTATCACCCAACCTGGAGTGCAGTGGTGCGATCCCGGCTCAGTGCAACCTCCGCCTCCCGGGTTCAAACGATTCTCCTGCCTCAGCCTCCTGAGTCCCAACTACCTGGGACGACAGGCGCTCACCACCACACCTGGCTAGTTTTGTGTTTTGGGTTTTTTTTTTTTTTTTTTGAGACACAGTTTTGCTTTGCCACCCTGGCTGGAGTGCAGTGGTGCGATCTCAGCTCACTGCAACCTCCGCCTCCCGGGTTCAAGCGATTCTCCTGCCTCAGCCTCCCGAGTAGCTGGGATTACAGGCACCCACCACCACGCCCGGCTAATGTTTGTATTTTTAGTGGAGATGGGGTTTCACCATGTTGGTCACGCTGGTCTTGAACTCCTGACCTCAGGTGATCCAGCCTCCTCGGCCTCGCAGAGTGCTGGGGTGACACGCGTGAGCCAGCGTGCCGGGGCACCAGCAGTTACTCTGGAGGCAATCCTTCTCCGAAGCCAGCTGCAGAGCCCTTAGGCACGGCCGGTCTGGATAGAAGGTAGCACCGCCTCGCCCTCCGACCACTGTCTCATCACAAGGCCCACGCGCTGTCTGTAAGCTTCCCCTGCTTTCCCTCCACGTCTCCTCTCCTGACTGACAGCAAAACTCAAAAAAAATTATCATTATATATGAAATAATTATTTTAATAATATATATTATTAAATTATAGATTTAATAACAAAATTTTAATAATTATCTAATATAAAATGTTATAATGTTATAATAATATAGAATATAATAAATTATATTGTTATATTATATTATGTTAATGATACCTAGCTTTAATAAACTCCTTTTCACATATATACAAAAAATAATATATAATATAATGATAATGTATTGTATAATGTATAATATATTATTATATATTAAATATCATTATATATTAAATTTTTTTTGAGACAGAGTCTTCCTCTGTCACCTGGGCTGGATTAAGACTCAGTGAGATCAAGACTAAAAAAAAATATACTATTATTAAATTAAATTATTATTATTAAATTTCATAATTATTAGTAAATTAAATAATTAAATTATTGTATATCTATAATAACAATATATCATATAATGTATAATATAGAATATATCATATAATATACAATATATCATAATATATAATTATATAATATATGATAGATTATATAACATGTTATATATTATATCATAATTATATATATTATATAAGGTAGCTTATATAACATGTTATATATTATATCATAATTTATATATTATATAAGATAGATTATATAACATGTTATATATCATATCATAATTATATACATTATATAAGATAGATTATATAACATGTTATGTATTATATCATAATTATATATATTATATTAGATTATATAACATATTATATATTATATCATAATTATATATAATATAAGATAGATTATATAACATGTTATGTATCATATCATAATTATATATATTATATAAGATAGATTATATAACATGTTATATATCATATCATAATTATATATATTATATAAGATAGATTATATAACATGTTATATATTGTATCATAATTATACATATTATATAATATATTTTATATAATAATATATAGTATATTATAATATATGTTATTATACAGTATTATATAATAATTATCATTATCATCAGGTTCAGGGTCCTTTGGAGGTACAACACCAAGAACCAATGAAAACCTGGTTACCCACGGACAGTGAGGGGGCTGGGGCAGGTGGCCTGCATTTCCATAACCCAGGTGGGTGCATGCTTCCACTCACCTGTGAGGGAGACGGGAGAGGCTCCCCACTCACCCCACTCACCGAAGCGCTGGGGGCTGCTCAGGCGCTCCAGAATTTATCGTATATTTCCTGGGCTCTTATTTTCACTGTGTACGTTCCAGGATTGAGCAGCTGGAAGGAGGTTATGCCTTTGACCTGTGGTTTAAAAGAAAATAAACAACTCGCCCTTTGCAATGTCAGAGTACAGGGATGGGGGGGGTCGGGAACACTCACCTGTTCTGTGATTACAGGCTGCTTGCTCTGCAAGGCAAAAGCAAACGTTTGAGTGTCTGGACCCTCCCTAGACACCTTCCTCCCCCAAACTCATATTTCTCCCTCCAGGAAAACCAGCAAAACGTGGGGGGGGGGTTGGGAATGCCTTGGGTGAGCAGTGGGGGCAAAACAATGAGCTTAGGTATAAATAGCACCTGACCAGAGGGCCGCTGTGGTAAGAACTTGGTAGGAGGGAGCTTCGTGGGGCCTGTGAACAAACAAGACCCAATGTCCTCCCAGATTCCTTCCAGAGACATCCAGGGGGGAGCCACAGGCATCCTATATCAGGCCAGCAAACTAGGTGGGTGCAGCACCAGATGTGAAGCCAGGCTGTGACTCCACCTCTGACTGCAGGCATGCCTGCTCCCTCAAATCAGCAAAAGAAAGAAGCTGGTGTGTTAACTTCTTTTAAAAACAACCCAAACAGGTTGGCTCAAAAATACTTGGTAATATAAAAGAAATTAATGGACTTAACTTTTTTGAGCAGATTTAGATTTACAGATAAAACGCATATGAAATAATTAGTATTTGACATAAATAATAAATACAACACATAGGCCGGGCCTGGCGGCTCACGCCTCTAATCCCAGCCCTTTGGGAGACTGAAGTGGGTGGACCATGAGGTCAGGAGTTTGTATTTTTAGTAGAGATAGTGAAATCCTGTCTCTACTAAAAATACAAATATTAGCTGGGCCTGGTGGCACACACCTTAATTCCCAGCTACTTGGGAGGCTGAGGCAGGAGAATTGCTTGAACCCGGGAAGTATAGGTTGCAGTGAGCCGAGACCACAGCATTGCACTCCAGCCTGGGTGACAGAGTGAGACTCTGTCTCAAAAAAAAAAAAAATACCTATTATGTTTATTTTATTTTTTGAGACAGGGTCTTGCTCTGTTGACCAAGGTGGAGGGCTGTGGTGTGAGCTCAGCTCACTGCAGCCTTGAACTCCTGGATTCAGGCGATCCTCCCATCTCAATCTCCTGAGCACCTAAGACTACAGGCACCCGCCACCATGCTTGGCTAATGTATAAAAAAATTTTTTTTTGAGACGGAGTCTCACACTGTTGCCCAGGCTGCAGGGAAACGGTGCAATCTCGGCTCACTGCAACCTCTGCCTCCCAGGTTCACGCAATTCTCCTGCCTCAGCCTCCCGAGTAACTGGGATCACAGGCGCATAACACCACACCCAGCTAATTTTTTGTATTTTTAATTGAGACAGGGTTTCATTATGTTGGTCAGTCTGGTCTTGAACTCCTGACCTAGTGATCCACCCACCTCGGCGTCCCAAAGTGCTGGGATTACAGGTGTGAGCCACTGCACCCAGCTTAATTTTTAATTTTTTTTTGTTTGTTTAGAGATGGAGTCTCACTCTGTCACCAGACTGGAGTGCAGTGGCAATGCTCACTGCAACCTCTACCTCCCGGGTTTAAGCAATTCTCCTGCCTCAGCCTCCTAAGTAGCTGGGATTTCAGGCACCTGCCACCATGCCCAGCTAATTTTTGTATTTTTAGTAGAGACAGGGTTTCACCATGTTGCCCAGGCTGGACTTGAACTCCTGACCTCATGATCCGCCCGCCTCGGCCTCCCAAAGTGCTGGGATGACAGGCAGGCATGGGCCACCAACTCCAGCCTGCATTTTTATTTGTAGTATTTTATTTATTTATTTATTTATTTTATTTTTTATTTTTTAGAGACAGGATTTCACCATGTTGGTCAGGCTGGTCTTGAACTCCCGACCTCAGGTGATCCGCCCGCCTCGGCCTCCCAAAGTGCTGGGATCACAGGCGTGAGCCACCGAGTCTGGCCTCAAACTTTTTTTTTAAATGATGTATGCCTCTACGGCATTCTCAGACGAGCTTTGCCCATTCCAACGCCCCCGCCAGAAATGAGGGAGGTTGCCACGGGGTGAGAGTTTACCTTTTGTATCTGAAGCTCATAGTGAAACCTGGGATTGAAATGACTTCTCATTTTCCAGTCCATAAAAGAATGTGTTTTGTTACATTTTGCAGTCAGATTGGGCGGAGTTAGTATCTCTGGCAATGGGAAAAGACACTTTTATGAGTAAAAGAAATACATTTTTTTTTTGAGACGGAGTCTCGCCCTGTGACCCAGGCTGGACTGCAGTGGTGCGATCTCGGCTCACTGCAACCTCCGCCTTCCGGGTTCAAGTGATTCTCCTGCCTTGGCCTCCTGAGTAGCTGGGACAACAGGTGCCCCCACCAAGCCCAGCCCATTTTTTAAAAAATCTTTTTATTTATTTATTTTTATTATACTGTAAGTTCTGGGGTACATGTGCAGAGCGTGCAGGTTTGTTACATAGGTACACACGTGCCATGGTGGTTTGCTGCACCCATCCCCCCGTCACCTACATTAACTGTTTCTCTCAATGCTCTCCCCCCCAATACCCCCACCCCCTTAGATATTTCTCCTGTTATGCCCCCCAATACCCCACACCCCTTAGATATTTCTCCTGTTATCCCTCCCAATACCCCCACCCCCTTAGATATTTCTCCTGTTATCCCCCCCAATACCCCCACCCCCTTAGATATTTCTCCTGTTATCCCCCAATGCCCCCACCCCCTTAGATATTTCTCCTGTTATCCCCCAATGCCCCCACCCCCTTAGATATTTCTCCTGTTATCCCCCCAATACCCCCACCCCCTTAGATATTTTTCCTGTTATCCCCCAATACCCCCACCCCCTTAGATATTTCTCCTGTTATCCCCCCAATACCCCCACCCCCTTAGATATTTCTCCCGTTATCCCCCCAATACCCCCACCCCCTTAGATATTTCTCCTGTTATCCCCCAATACCCCCACCCCCTTAGATGTTTCTCCTGTTATGCCCCCAATACCCCCACCCCTTTAGATATTTCTCCTGTTATCCCCCCCAATACCCCCACCCCCTTAGATATTTCTCCTGTTATCCCCCCCCAATACCCCCACCCCCTGCTATCACTCCCCTAGCACCCCCATCCCCCCCCATAGGCCCCAGTGTGTGATGCTCCCCCCCAGGTGTTCTCATTGTTCAACACCCACTTACGAGTGAGAACATGCGGTGTCTGGTTTTCTGTTCTTATGTCAGTTTGCTGAGAATGATGGTTATTATTTTTTGCATCTTTAATAGAGACGGGGTTTCATCATATTGCCCAGGCTGGTCTCGAACTCCTGACCTCATGATCCGCCTGCCTTGGCCTCCCAAAGTTCTGGGATTACAGGGGGTAAGCCCCCCCCCCCCCCAACCCGCTTTGTCTTTTCTTTTCTGTAGATAGTTCAGATTAGATAAACTGCCCTTCCAGGCAGGAAGAGTGAACAAAGAACCTCCGAAGGCGGAGACTCAGGGCTGAGATGTGTTGGGGGCCCGGGGGAGAAGTGAGCCTTGGGGCTGGCTGTTTGCAGCCTGGCTGTCCTGGCAGCGGCCTTCAGAACCACCCTTTTGTTCCCTCAGGTACCAGTAACTCAGCTTTCTGGGGCACTGGCTCACTGCCTGCCCCTGCCCAGGGCCTGTCCCCTCCTCCTGCCCCACAGCCCACTGGCGCCTTGGGGTTCCCTCTGTGTCACTCAGCATGGGCCCCCCCAAGACTCCCACTCTGCCACCTGCACCCAGCCTGCTGGGGCTTCCACCTCCTGCCCCAGCCTGGCTCCTCGGCTTCTCACCTTCCCCCAAGCCCCTAAGGGGGTGGCCCATCTCTCCCTGCAGCCCAGGGCAGCCTCCACCTCCCAGGGACCGTGTGCTGTTACTTCCACATTCTGAGATCTGACCCGACCACCACCCCAGCCCTGAGTCTCCAGCTGTCTTGTCTGCAGCTCCCCTGGGCCCCAGGAGAGAAAAGTCCAGACCTAGTCCCCTCCTCCTTGGTCCTCCTCTTTGCCCCTCCTCTTTCCCCTCCCCCTTCTCCCCTCCTCCTTCCCCCTCCTCCTTCCCCTCCTCCCCCTCCTCCTTCCCCCTCCTCCCCCCTCCTCCCCCTCCTCCTTCCCCTCCTCCCCCTCCTCCTTTCCCCTCCTCCCCTCTCCCCCTCCCCTTCTCCCCCTCCCCTTCTCTCCCCTCCCCCTTGTCCCCCTCCCCCCTTCTCCCCCTCCCCCTTGTCCCCCTCCCCCTTCCCCTTCTCCCCCTCCCCTTCTCCCCCTCCTCCTTCTCCTCCTCCTCCTTCTCCTCCCCTTCTCCTCCCCCTTCTGCCCCTCCTCCTTCCCACCTCCTTCGCCTTCCTCCTTCCCCCTCCTGCTTCACCCCTCCTCCTTATCCCCCTCCTCCTCCCCCTCCTCCTTCCCCCTCCTTCCCTCCTCCTTCCCCTCCTCCTTCTCCCCCTCCTCCTAGCCTCTTATTCTTCCTCCCTGCAAACTCATCTTCCTCTCCTTCCTTTTCCTCCCCCTAGTCTCTCTCCTCCGGATTCTCCTCCTCACCCTGTTCCTCTCCTCCCCATTGTCCTCCTCCTCCTTTTCCTCTTCCTCCTCTTCTTCTCCTGCTCCTTTTTCCTCCCCTCCCCTCCTCCCCTCCTTCTTCTCTCTCTCCTCTCTCCATCACATGAGAAACACCGTGAGAAGACCACTGTCTACCAGCCAGGAGGAGACCTCCCAGGGCCCAGGCCCGCCCAGCCTCTGGCAAGTGGGAGTGAGCGGCCTGTATGTTGGGGGCCAGCTGGGCCGTGGGGAGCTGGCGTGAGGCTGTGAGCAGCCAGGGGGGGCCTGGGCTACTCACCGATCTCTGAAAACACCGACCAGCTGGTCTACGCAGGGCACGCGGAAGGCTATGCTGGAGCCCCTAAGCAGGATGAAGGCCGTAAGAGACCCCCTGGAGATGGCAGAGACGTCACTGAACACGCAGCCAATGTGTGTGCCTCGCTCATTTGTTTTGTAGTGGACACAGGGGTGCTGCTCCTGGCTCCTGCGGGGAACACACCAAGTCGGGGGGGCGTGCTGGGGCTGAACACCCACCCCCGCCCCGGGGACACCTCCCCTGCCCAGCTCCACCTCCCACTCCTCCTTTCCACCTTCACCCTGTCTTCCTGCCTCTTTCCTCCTCCCCTTCCTCCTCTTCCTCCTCCCTCCTCATCTTCACCTCCTCCCCTTCCTTTCTCCATTTTCTTCTTCCCTTCCTCCTCCATCCGCCCTCCTCCATTCTCCTCTCCTCCCTCTTCCCGCTCCTCCGTCCTCCCTCTCCTCCTCCTCTCCATCCTCCTCCCTTCTCTTCCTCCTTCCCTCCCCAGCTTCACCTCCTCCCCTTCCTTTCTCCATTTTCTTCTTCCCCTCCTCCTCCTTCCTCCCCCTGCCATGCCCCTCTCTGTCCCCCTCCTCCATTCTCCTCTCCTCCCTCTTCCCGCTCCCCCGTCCTCCCTCTCCTCCTCCTCTCCTCCTCCTCCCCTCCTCTTCCTCCTGCCCTCCTCATCTTCACCTCCTCCCCTTCTTTTCTCCATTTTCTTCTTCCCCTCCTCCTCCTTCCTTCCCCTCCCATGTCCCTCCTCCATCCTCCCTCTCCGTTCTCCTCTCCTCCCTCTTCCTGCTCCTCCGTCCTCCCTCTCCTCCTCCCCTCCTCCTCTTCCTCCTGCCCTCCCCAGCTTCACCTCCTCACCTTCTTTCTCCATTTTCTTCTTCCCCTCCTCCTCCTTCCTCCCCTGCCATGCCCCTCATCCGTCCGCCCTCCTCCATTCTCCTCTCCTCCCTCTTCCCCGCTCCTCTGTCCTCCCTCTCCTCCTCCTCTCCTCCTCCTCCCCCTCCTCTTCCTCCTGCCCTCCTCATCTTCACCTCCTCCCCTTCTTTCTCCATTTTCTTCTTCCCCTCCTCCTCCTTCCTCCCCCTCCCATGTCCCTCCTCCGTCCGCCCTCCTCCGTTCTCCTCTCCTCCCTCTTCCTGCTCCTCCGTCCTCCCTCTCCTCCTCCCTTCTTTCTCCTCCTCCTCCCCTCCTCCTCCTTCCTCCTCCCCTTCTCTCCTCCATCCTCCTCCTCTCCATCCTCCTCCTCCCTCTCTCCTTCTCCCATTTCTCCTTCAGCCTCTCCTCCTCCTCCTTCTTTATTTCTCTTCTCCCTTTTGTTCCTCCTCCCCCTCCCCATCTTCACCTCGTCTCCTTGTTCTTCTCCATTTCTTCTTCCCCTCGTCCCCTCCCCATCTCCATCTCCTCCCCCTCCTGCCCCCCCCCTGCTCAGGTCTTCCTCTCCTCCCTTCCATCCTCCCTTCCCATCCTCCCTGCCATCCTCCTCTGCCTTCCCGTCTCCTCCTCCGAAGGCCAAGGCCACACGTACTCGGGATTGTTGATCGACAGGTCGTACTGGATGTCGCCGGGGGCCGCCGGGACCCACGGCCCAGCTGCAGGTCATGAGGTCCACCTTGTGAACCCAGCAGGTCAGGTTTTGCGCGGCAGCCTCTGAATTCCCCACCTGCGTTTGCAAATGAGGAAGAAAACGCGAGTCTCGGGCCGGCCGAGGTGGCTCCTGCCTGTCACCCCAGCACATCAGGAGGCTGAGGCGCGGGGATCACCTAAGGTCGGGAGTTCGAGACCAGCCTGGGCAACATGGCAAAACCCCGTCTCTACTAAAACCACAAAGCATTACCCGGGCGTGGTGGCGGGCGCCTGTAATCCCAGCTACTGGGGAGACCGAGGCAGGAGAATCACTTGAACCCGGGAGGTGGAACTTGCAGTGAGCTGAGATCACGACACTGCACTCCAGCCTGGCAGACAGTGAGACTTTGTCTCAAAACAAAACGGACTGGGCTCGGTGCCTCACGCCTGTCATCCCAGCACTTTGGGAGGCCGAGGCGGGCGGATCACCTCAGGTCAGGGGTTCAAGACCAGCCTGGCCAACACAGTGAAACCCCGTCTATGCTAAAAATACGAAAAGCAGCCAGGCGTGGTGGCGGGCGCCTGTATCCCAGCTACTCGACAGGCTGAGGCAAGAGAATGGCTTGAACCCCGGAGGCGGAGGCTGCCGTGAGCCGAGATCGCGCCCCTGCACTCCAGCCTGGGCGACAGAGCAAGACTCTGTGTCAAAACAGAACAGCTGTAAGTGCTTTTTAGAGTACATTTTGTCTTTTGGGAGCAGGGTGGATGCACAGGCAGTTGTAAACCTCAGGACTTTGACACCAGCTCAGGTAACGTAGGGACACCCTGTCTCTACAAAACATATTTTAAAAATTAGGTGGTGGGCCGGGCGCGGTGGCTCAGGCCCGTCATCCCAGCACTTTGGGAGGCCGAGGCGGGCAGATCACCTGAGGTCAGGGGTTCAACACCAGCCTGGCTAACACGGTGAAACCCCGTCTCTACTAAAAATACAAAAATTACCCAGGCGTGGCTGCAGGTGCCTGTGATCCCAGCTACTCGGGAGACTGAGGCAGGAGAATCGCTTGAACCCGGGAGGCAGAGGCTGCAGTGAGCTGAGATCGCGCCCCTGCACTCCAGCCTGGGCAACAGAGCGAGACTCTGTCTCACTCATAATAATAATGATTAGCTGGGCAAGCTGGCACGTGCCTGTGGTGCCACCTTCACGGGAAACTGAGGCAAAAGGATTGTTTAACCCCAAGGGGTCAAACCTGCAGTGAGCTGTGACGGGGCTGCTGCACTCCAGCCTGGGGCACACAGGGAGACCTTGTCTTCAAAGAAAGAAAGAGAGAAAGACAGAGGGGGAAAGAGAGAGAGATGGGAAGGAAAGCGGGGACGAAGGGAGGGAGTAAGAAACAAAGAGAAGAAGTAAGGAAAGAAGGGAGGGAGAAAGGGAGGTAAGGAGGGCAGGAGGGGAGGGGAAGGAAGGGAGAGAAGGAAAGGGAGGGAATGAAGGGAGGGGAGGGGAAGGAAGGGAGGGAGGGAGGGTGGGAAGGAAGGAAGAAAGGGACGGTGGGAAGGGAGGGAGGAGAGGGAAGGAAGGAAGGGACGGAGGGAGGAAGGAAGGGAGGGAGGTAAGGAAGGAAGGGAGGGAGGTAAGGAAGGAAGGGGAGGGAGGAACAGAGGGAGGAAGGGAGGGTGGGAGAGGAGGAAGGGAGGGAGGGAGGATGGGGAGGGAGGGTGTGAGAGAAGGAAGGAAGGGGGAAGGGAGGGAGGGAGAGAAGGAAGGAAGGGAGGCAGGGAGGGAGGGAGGGAAGGAAGGAAGGGAGGGAGGCAGGGAGGGGAGGGAGGGAAGGGGAGGGGAGGCAGGGAGGGAGGGAGGGAAGGGAGGGAGGAAGGAAGGAAAGGAGGGAGGGAGGGAAGGAAGGAAGGGAGGGAGGGAGGGAGGGAGGAAGGGAAGGAAAGAGGGAGGCAGGGAGGGAGGGGGAAAGAGGGAGAGGAAGGGAGGGAGGAAGGAAGGAAAGGAGGGAGGGAGGAAGGAAGGAAGGAGAAAGAAAGAAGAAAGAAACACTGCCCATTTGCTCTCACCGTCCTCTGGGGAACAGGATCCAGGCTAAGAACGGCGGGCGGGCCACCGTGACAGTGTAGTTGGTCACTTCACAGAAGGAAATCGCTTCAAACTGGCAGTAACGATTATTCATTGCCTGAGAAACACAGAATTGGACGGTTGCTGACACACCATGCTTCCTTTGATCCTAACGATGTTTAGGTTTTTTTTTTGAGGCAGAGTTTGGCTGTTGTTGCCCAGGCTGGAGCGCGGCGGTGCGATCTCAGCTCCGTGCAGCCTCCGCCTCCCAGGTTCAAGCCATTCTCCTGCCTCAGCCTCCTGAGAACCCTGATATTACAGGCACCTGCCGCCATGCCTGGCTAATCTTTAAAATACCTTTTGGTAGAGGCAGGGTTTTATCACGTTGGCCAGGCCAGTCTCGAACTCCTGGCCTCAGGGGATCCACCTGTCCGGGCCTGCCAAAGTGCTGGCACGACAGGTGCCCGCCACCATGCCCGGCTGATTTCTGTATTTTTCGTAGAGACGGGCTTTCAGCGTCTTGCCGAGGCTGAGTCTTGAACTCCTGGCCTCGTCATCCGGCTGCTAAAGTGCTGGGTTTACAGGCGTGAGCCGCTGCGGCCGGCCTGTTTCCTTGTTTTTATGTTGAGACGGGGTCTCACTGTGCCGGGTCAGGCTGGCATACAGTGGTGGCATCTCACATCACTGCAGCCTTTACCTCCTGAGCTCAGGGAATTCTCTGACCTCAGCCTGTCATGGTTATTTTATTTTGTATATTTATTTCTGAGACACAGTCTCCTCTGCGCAGGAGTACAGTGGCACCATCTCGGCTCACTGCAACCTCCGCCTCCCGGGTTCAAGCGATTCTCCTGCCTCAGCCCCCCCAACTTAGCTGGGATCACAGGCGCTCCGCCACCACGCCCGGCTAACGGTTTTGCATTTTTACTTGAGACGGGGTTTTACTCATTTTGGCCAGGCTGGTCTCGAACTCCTGACCTCGTCATCCGGCCGCCTCGGCCTCCCAAAGTGCTGGGGTGACAGGCGTGAGTGACTGCACCCGGCCTGTGATGGTTATTTTTTACAATTTATATTTGTACATGAAAAATCTACCCAAGCTGGGGACAGTGGCTCACTCTTGTGACCCCAGCACTTTGAGAGACTGAGGCAGGTGGATCGACTTGACGTCGGGAGTTCGAGACCAGCCTGGCCAACACGGTGAAACCCCATCTCTGCTAAAAATACAAAAATTAGCCGGGCGTGGTGGTGAGCGCCTGTGGTCCCAGCTACTCAGGAGGCTGAGCCAGGAGAATCGCTTTAACCCAGATTGCAGGAGTATAGTCCAGCATGGGTCACAGAGCAAGGCTCTCCCGAAAGAAAAAAGCTACCCAACTTTTCCTTTTGCAGACTATGTGATTTGCTTAGAGAGATCTTTCATTTCAATATTTTCAAATAAGTCTTCTCTGTTCTCCTATCTCTTCTGTGGTTATAAAGCCAGGTGACCAGCAGGGCACAGCAGCTCACGCCTGTAACCCCAGCGCTTTGGGAGGCTGAGGTGGGTGGATCACGAGGTCAGGAGTTCCAGACCAGCCTGACCAACATGGTGAAACCCTATCTCTACTAAAAATACAAAAATTCGCCGGGCGTGGTGGTGCATGCTTGTGATTCTACCTACTCGGGAGGCTGAGGCAGGAGAATCGCTTGAACCCGGGAAGTGGAGGTTGCAGTGAGCCGAGATCATGCCACTGCACTCCAGCCTGGGCGACATACTGAGACTCCATCTCAAAAAAGAAGAAAAAAGAGATGAGGACACAGACACACGCAGGGGGACCGCCCCGTGAGGACACACGAGAGAAACAGCGTCTCCAAGCCCAGGAGAGGGGCCTCAGGAGGAACCACGCTGCCCACACCTGGGTCTCAGACCTCCAGCCTCCAGGACTGCGGGAGACTCAGTGTCTGTTGTTTACATTGCGTGGCCTGTGGCACTTTGCAATGGTGGCCCCAGTAGACTCATAAAGGCCTGTGATTTGAATTGTGTTCAATGAAGACGCAATTGGGGCCAGGCACGGTAGCTCACACCTGTAATGCCAGCACTTTGGGAGGCCGAAGGAGCAGATCATAGGTCAGGAGTTCAAGACCAGCCTGGCCGACATGGCAAAACCCTATCTCTACTAAAAACAGAAAAATCAGCCATGTGTGGTGGTGGGCGCCTGTAATCCCAGCTACTCGGGAGGCTGAGGCAGGAGAATCGCTTGAACCCGGGAGGCGGAGGTTGCAGTGAGCCGAGATCGCACCACTGCACTCCAGCCTGGGTGACAAGAGCAAGACTCCATCTCAAAAAACAAAAAACAAAAAACAAAAAAAATGACAGCCATTGGAGGGGACCCAATGCGTTCTCAACGGAGTGTGCTGCTTTTTTCTGAGACACTGAGTTATGAACATGTCACATTCTCACCGGGGCTGTCCCAGGAGGTCTGGCCCTTTTCTGAAACCCTAGAACCCAGGAGATGGCAAGATAGGGGATTTGGAAGGATTCAGAGATAAAGAGCGTGTCTCTGGAGGACACATTTTCTTTTCTTTTCTTTTCTTTTGAGAGGGAGTTTTGTTGTCATCACCCAGGCTGGAGTACAGTGGCGTGATCTCAGCTTACTGCAACCTCCGCCTCCCGGGTTCAACGGATCTCCTGCCTCAGCCTCCTGAGTACCTGGGATTACAGGCATGTGCCACCACGCCCGGATTATTTTTGTATTTTTAGTAGAGACGAGGTTTCACCATGTTGGCCAGGCTGGTCTTGAACTCCTGACCACAGGTGATCCACCCGCCTCGGCCTCCCAAAGTGCTGGGATGACAGGCGTGAGCCACCGCGCCCGGCTGGGCACACAGTTTCTATGGCGTTTGTTTTCATCCTGTCATAGCTTCGTCCACGTTCACTTTCACGTGCAAGCTGTGTGGCGTGTGGCATCTTAGATGTCCCAGGGATCAGGAACCCGACCCTCTGAACTCACTTCAAATCCCGTAGCTGCCTTGGGGCAGAAGCCAGGTCATCACGGTATCCCAGACATGGGAGCTGTATTGATTCTTGGATTCCTGCAGGCCACAGAAACGTCTCATGTGTCAACGAGAGACAATATGATTTACTGGCGGGCGTGGAGTCCCAGCTGCTCGGGGAGGGTGAGGCTGAGCATCCTTGAACCCACGACTTCTGGGCTGTCCTGTGCTGTGCAGATCAGGTGTCCACACTACGTTCCCCATCGATACGGTGACCTCCCGGGAGCGGGGGACCAGGAGGTCGCCTAAGGAGGGGTGAGTTATCCGGGCGCGGTGCTAATCACCTGTAACCCCAGCTACTCCGAACGCTGAGGCAGGAGAAGCACTTGAACCCGGGAGGTGGAGGTGAGCCATGATCATGCTACTGCACTCCAGCCTGGGTGACAGAGTGACACGCCATCTCAAGGGAGAAAGAAAAGAGAGAGAGAGAGAAAGCGAAAGAAAGAAAGAAAAGAAAGAAAGAAAAAAGAAAGAAGGAAAAAGGAGGAAGGAAGGAAACAAGGAAGGAAGAAAGGAAGGAAGGAAGAAAGGGAGGAAGGAAGGAAAGAAGGAAGGAAAAGAAAGAAAGAAAAAGAAATGGAAAAGAAAGTAGTAAGATGGTAAACAGGGAGGGAGGGAAGGAAGGGAGGGAACAAGGAAGGAAGCAAAAGAAAAGAAAAGAAAGAAAGATGGAAAAGACAAAGATGGAAAAGAGAAGGAAGAAAGGTAAAGAGGGAGGGAGGGAGGAAGTAAGGAAGGAAGGAAAAAGAAAGAAAGGAAAGAAAAAGAGAAAGAAAAGAGAAAGAAGGAAGGAAGGGAAAGACAGAGGGGAGGGAAGGAAGGGAGGGAGGGAGGGAGGGAGGAAGGAGGGAAATGGAGCAGGTCAGAAGTCCCGTCCTGATCAGTACCGCCATCGTGCCTGTTAATAGCCACTACACTCCAGCCTGGGCAACATAGTGAGACCCCATCTCAAAAAAAAAAAAAAAAGAATACAATTCACCTCTATTCCATATTCTGGACCTTTCTTGCACTCAATACCGGTAACATTCCCATCAACATCCCAGGTCAATGTCTGAGTTTTTGCTTCCATTCTTAAGTTCTTGATGGGTGGATTTGCAACTAAAATGGTGAGAGTTTTCGGTTAGAACACATACGCAATCCACAAGAATATGAAAACAGCATTGTACGCCGGGCGGGGGTTACCGCCTGTCATCCCAGCACTTTGGGAGGCCGAGGCGGCCGGGATCAACACATCAGGAGTTCAAGACCAGGCTGACCAACATGGTGAAACCCCCGTCTCTACTAAAAATACAAAACATTAGCCAGGTGTGGTGGCACGTGCCTGTAATCCCAGCTACTCAGGAGGCTGAGGCAGGAGAATCACTTGAACCCAGAAGGTGGAGCTTGCAGTGAGCTCAGATTGTGCCACTGCACTCCAGCCTGGGAGACAGAATAAGACTCCATCTCAAAAGCAAAAACGAAAAAGCATTGTAATGGGTACTTTTTTTTTTGCCCGTGGAGTTACCCAATACCCGGTGAGCCACTGCGCCCGGCTGGAGAATGTAGTTTCCAATATGAGGCTTGACTGTCATACCGCGGTATTGATTTCCTTACATAGCTCACACACTGTTTGGGCAATTCTGGTATTGCTGGAAAATCAGCATACGTACCTTCAAATACACAGTGCAGTGTAATGAAATATGAACATAGTAACACCACAGTGTCAGAGTAGAAGGAGGTTCCTCTCTCTTTTCATTTTTCTTTTTGAGACAGAGTCTGACTGTGTTACCCAGGCTGGAGTGCAATGGCATGATCTTGGCTCACTGCAACCTCCGTCTCCCGGGTTCAAGCTATCCTCCTGCCTCAGCCTCCTCAGTACCTGGGACTACAGGCGCCCGTCACCACACCCGGCCAATTTTTGCATTTTTAGTAGAGATGGGGTTTCACCATGTTGGCCAGGCTGGTCTCAAACTCCTGACCTCATGATCCGTCCACCTGGGACTGCCAAAGTGCTGGGGTGACAGGCGTGAGCCACCACACCTGGCCGAAGGAGGTGTCTCTGGCCATCACAGGGCTCATTATATTTCATAAATGACTCATAGAAAGATGGAAAAGGCCATATTCTTTCACACTTGACTAGTCACCCAAAGCTAGAAACATACATCAGATATTTCTCAGGCTTTATCTGTCATCAGCCACTTAGAAAACTCGGAGGAAATGACTGTTTATAAACCGTAAGAGTCTTGAGTAGTTATCAGGGTCAACAGTCTTAGTTTCATAAGCGAGATGAAAGCATAAAAACATCTAGATTTCTATCATGATCTTCTCCTAACTTAGAAGGATAATTGATGCCTTAAAACAAACTCAGCCCTGCACGGTGGCTCACGCCTGCAATCCCAGCACTTTGGGAAGCTGAGGTGGGTGGATCATGAGCTCAGCAGTTGAAGACCAGCCTGACAAAGATGGTGAAACCCCATCTTTACTAAAAATACCAAAATTAGCCAGTCGTGGTGGCGGGTGCCTGTAACCCCAGCAACTTGGGAGGCTGAGGCAGGAGAATCGCTCGAACCTGGGAGGCGGAGGCTGCAGTGAGCCGAGATCACGCCATTGCACTCCAGCCTGCGTGGGAAGACTAAAACTCTCTCTCAAAAAAATAAAAAATAAAAGAAGTTAGAAAAGCAAATTAAAGTTGAAAGAAATTCAAACTAAAGGGAAACAGTAAAACTCAATGAAATAAAGGCCAGGCGCGGTGGCTCACGCCTGTAATCCCAGCACTTTGGGAGGCCGAGGAAGGCAGATCACTTGTGGTCAGGAGTTTGAGACCAGCCTGGCCAACATGGTGAAACCCCGTCTCTACCAGAAATACAAAAATTAGCCAGGCATGGTGGCAGCACCTGTAGTCCCAGCTACTCGGGAGGCTGAGGCAGGAGACTCGCTTGAACCCGGGAGGCGGAGGTTGCAGTGAGCCGAGATTGCGCCATTGCACTCCAGCCTGGGCGACAGAGCAAGACTCCGTCTCAAGAGAGAAAGAAAGAGAGAAGGAGGGAAGGAGGGAAAAAGGGAAAGAAAGAGAAAAAAAAAAAAGAAAGAAAAAGAAAGAAAAAGAAAAAGAAAGAAGGAAAGAAAGAAAGGAAAGAAGGAAGATACACAATCAGGGAAATGGAAAACAGGAATTGGTGCTATTGATCTCAGCTCCCAGTTTCAACCACACACCTCACATGCCAGTTATGTCATCATCAGACCCTGCCTGTGACTTTTTTTCTTTTTTTTCATAGAGTCACGGTTTCACCACGTTGGCCAGGCTGGTCTAGATGTCTTGACCTCGTGATCTGCCCGCCTTGTCCTCCCAAAGTGCTGGAATTACAGGCATGAGGCGCCGTGCGTGGCTTTTTTTTTTTTTTTTTTTTTTTCTTGAGATGGAGTCTTGCTCTGTCGCCTAGGCTGGGGTGCAATGGCAAATCTCAGCTCACTGCAACCTCCGTCCCATCACTGCAGGTTGAAGCAATTATGCCTCAGCCTCCTGAGCAGCTGGGATTGCAGGTGCCCACCACCACAACCAGCTAATTTTGGTGTTTTTAGTAGAGACAGCGTTTCACCATGTTAGCGAGGGTGGTCTCGAGCTCCTGTCTCACAGGATCTACCTGCTTTGGCCTCCAAAAGTGCTAGAATGACAGGTGGGAGCCAGCACACCCGGCTTTCTTTCTTTCTTTCTTTTTTTTTTTTTTTTTTTTGCAGATGCCTGGAGCATCTATTTTTTTTTTCAGATGTCCTTTCTTTCTCTTTCTTTCTTTCTTTTCTTTCTTTTTCTTTTTTCTTTTGTTTTCTTTCTTTTCGTTTCTTTCTTTTTTTGAGATGGTCTCCCTCTGTCGCCCAGGCGGGCAGTGGTGCGATCTCGGCTTACTGCAGCCTCCGCCTCCCAGGTTCAAGCGATTCTCCTGCCTCAGCCTCCTGAGTAGCTGGGGTTACAGGCGCCCACCACCACTCGAAGCTAATATTTTTATTTTTATTTAAATAAAATGTTTTTTGAGATGGAGTCTCGCTCTTGTCAACCAGGCTGGAGTGCAGTGGCGCGATCTCGGCTCACTGCAACCTTCACCTCCCGGGTTCAAGCGATTCCCCTGCCTCAGTTTCCCGAGTAGCCGGGGTCACAGGCACCCGCCACCACGCCCAGCTGATTTTTGTATTTTTAGTACAGATGGGTTTCACCATGTTGGCCAGGCTGGTTTCAAATTCTTGACCTCAAGTGATCCGCCTGCCTCGGCCTCCCAAAGTGCTGGGATGACAGGTGTGAGCCACTGCGCCCGTCCAGTATGTGTGTGTGTGTGTGTTTTTCTCCAGCTCTTACTCTGGTTGGTTTGCAGGAGGCAGGGCACGGGCATCAGCAGCAACGTAAGCCATAGGAGGACCATGGGGAACGCAGCTCTCTCAGGACAGAGGTGCCTGCTGGAGGACAAGGGAGAGTCAGGCAGAGCAGAGCGGCCGTGGGACGGGGCTGCAGGTGGGGGAAGGACTTGGACCCCTCCGGAGCCTGCTGTTCGCAGCACAGGATGCTGCTTCTGGAACGAAGGCTGCTGTGAGTGTGTGTGGTGAGTGTGTGTGTGTGGGGGTGTGTGTGTCAGTGTGAGTGTGGGAGCGCGTGTGTGTGTTGAAATATGTGTGGGTGATGTATGTGTGTCTGGGGGTGTGTGTCAGTGTGTTTGAGTGTGGGAGCATGTGTGTTTTGAATGTGTGTGTGTGGGCGGTGTGTGTGTCTGTGGGGTGTGTGAGTGTGTGAGTGTCTAGAGTGTGGGAGCGTGTGTGTTGAATGAGTGTGTGTTGGTGGTGTATGTGTGTGTGGGGTGTGTGTCAGTGTGGGAGCGTGTGTGTGTGTTGAAATGTGTGTGTGGGTGATGTATGTGTGTGTGGGGTATGTGTGTGTGTCAGTGTGTTTGAGGGACCGTGTGTGTGTTGAATGTGTGTGTGTGGGTGGTGTATGTGTGTGTGTGTGGTGTGTGTCAGTATGTTTGAGGGAGCATGTGTGTGTTGAATGTGTGTGTGGGGGCGGTGTATGTATGTGTGTGTGGTGTGTGTGTGTCAGTGTGTCTGAGTGTGGGAGCGTGTGTGTTGAATGTGTGTTGGTAGTGTATGTGTGTGTGGGGGGGTGTCAGTGTGTGTGTGGGAGCGTGTGTGTTGAATGTGTGTGTGTTTGGGCAGTGTATGTGTGTGTGGGGTATGTGTGTGTCAGTGTGTGTGAGTCTGGGAGCATGTGTGTGTGTTGAATGTGTGAGTGTGTCTGTGAGTGTGTGTGTGGGCGGTGTGTGTCAGTGTGTGGGAGCATGTGTGTGTGACCATGTGTTTGTTGAATGTGTGTGTGTACGAGTGTGGGAGCGTGTGAGCATGTGTGTGCACGTGTGTGTCAGTGTGTATGAGTGTGTGTGAATGTGTGTATGTGTCTGTGTGCGTGGCAGCCTTTCCGTTTTGAAACAGCTCCCGCCCTGAGGGTTTACCCCATTGTGGCTACAGGTTTCTCCAGAAACCAGGAAAGCACATTCCCCGTGGAACTCCAGGAAATGCTCAGAAGACAAAGCAGAGGAAGGAAGGGAAATTACAATCAGAAATTCCTAAGTGACTGGAGCTGCCGTAAGGGAGGGGGTGCAGGACCTCAGCCTCCTGGGCTGGAACTTTCTCCCGTGTCCCTGTAAAGCCTGCCTGCGGGCCGGCTCTCCAGGACCCGGCTCTGGGTGGTAGCTTTTTGTCCCCTGGGGAAGGCAGCTGCGGACCCTCCCCAGGGCCCCACTCATCTTTCTCAAGCACCCTTTTCTTTCTTTCTTTTTTTTTTTTCTGAGACGGAGTTTCACTCTTGTCGGCCAGGCTGGAATGCAGTGGCACGGTCTCGCCTCACTGCAACCTCCGCCTCCCGGGTTCAAGTGATTCTCCTGCCTCAGCCTCTGGAGTAGCTGGGATTACAGGTGCACGCCACCACACCTGGCTAATTTTTTGTATTTTTTTAGTAGAGATGGGGTTTCTTCACGTTGGTCAGGCTGGTCTCGAACTCCTGACCTCACGTGCTCCACCTGCCTTGGCCTCCCAAAGTGCTGGGGTGACAGGTGTGAGCCACTGTTCCTGGCATCTCAAAGACCCTTAACACCCCTGTTAGCAGCTACTCGGGAGGCTGAGGCAGGAGAATCACTTGAACCCAGGGGGCAGAGGTTGCAGTGAGCCGAGATCATGCCATTGCACTCCAGCCTGGCGACAGAGTGAGATTCCCTCTCAAAAAAAAAAAAAAAAAAAAGCACCCTTAACACCTCTGTTAGCAGCAGTAAAAAGAATCCAGAAGCCCGGCGCGGTGGCTCACGCCTGTCATCCCAGCACTTTGGGAGGCCGAGGCGGGTGGATCATGAGCTCAGGAGTTCGAGACCATCCCAGCCAACATCGTGAAACCCAGTCTCTAGTAAAAATACAAAAATTAGCCGGGCGTGGTGGTGGGCGCCCGTAAAATCCCAGCTACTCAGGAGGCTGACGCAAGAGAGTTGCTTGAACCCAGGAGGTGCAGGTTGCGGTGAGGTGAGATCACGCCATTGCACTCCAGCCTGAGTGACAGGGTGAGACTCCTCAAAAAAAAAAAAAAAAAAAAAAAAAAATGCAGACTCTTCCTCTTCTGCAGCTCAGCACAGGGTGCCTGATAGCCTCACCTGCCCTCGGGGACCACGCCTTCCCCAAAGGCAAACTCTCCCTGTGCCCCCCAGGAGGTATCACCTGGAGGATCTCAGCTGGGAATCAATGCTTCGAATTTACTGGTTCAGGCGGGTTTCCAGTCTGTCATTCCAGGGTCTCCACCAGGGGTGCTGACTGTCTCCTGACCCATTGCCAAGAGCCTCGGGGGCTCCCCGGAAACCTCAGCATCTCCACAATGGAAGTTTCAAGGATCCCGAAAGTTGCAACTTTTATGCGAATACAATCTGATACAGTAGCAGTGAAGGCTTCTGAGGCTGGGCCGAGGTGATTCACGCCTGTCATCCAGCACTTTGGGAGGCCGAGGTGGGTGGATAATGTGAGGTCACGAGTTCGAGACCAGTGTGAGCAGCATGGTGAAACCCCGTCTCTACTAAAAATACAAAAATTAGCCGGGCATGGTGGTGGGCACCTGTAATCCCAGCTACTCGGGAGGCAGAGGCAGGAGAATCCCTGGAACCCAGGAGGCGGAGGTTGCAGTGAGCTGAGATCACAGCCACTGCACTCCAGCCTGGGCAACAGAGCAAGACTCCATCTCAAAAAAAAAAAAGAAAAAGAAAAGAAAAAAAAAAGCCAGGCACGGTGACGCCTGTTATCCAGCACTTTGGGAGGCCGAGGCGGGCAGATCACCTGAGGTCAGGAGTTCGAGACCATCCTGGTCAACATGGTGAAACGCTGTCTCTACTAAAAACACAAAAATTAGCTGGGCGTGGTGGTGGGTGCCTGTTATCCCAGATACTCATGAGGGTGAGGCAGGAGAGTTGCTTGAACCCGGGTGGGTGGAGGTTGCAGTGAGCCGAGATCACATCACTGCCCTCCAGCCTGGGCGACACAGCAAGACTCCATCTCAAAATAAAAAGGAAGTGGTTCTAACTGAACAAGGGGCAGGAGGGGAGAGGGGCTTGGGGAGGACCCCGTATTGCTTATCAGCTGAAGGCATCCACTTGGGTGAAATCTTGGAATGATGTGGGAACTGGGGCGAGGCAGGGACACACTGACATGCATTTTTTTTTTCCTTCTCTCTTTTTTTTTTTTTTTTGAGATGGAATCTTGCTCTGTCACCCAGACTGAAGTACATGGCACGATCTCAGCTCACTGCAACCTCCACCTCCCGGGCTCAACAACTCTTTTGCCTCTGCCTTCCGAGCAGCGGGGATTCCAGGCACCCGCCACTGCTCCTGGCTAATTCTTGTGTTTTTAGTAGAGACGGGGTTTCACCATGCTGGCCAGGTTGGTCTTGAACTCCTGACCTCATGATCTGCCCACCTCGGCCTCCCAAAGTGCTGGGATGACAGGCGTGAGCCACCGCGCCTGGGGTGTTCAGTGCGGTGTGTGTCAGGTTGTCCAGTGTGACGTGTGTCAGGTTGTCCAGTGCGGTGTGGTGTCAGGTTGTCCAGTGTGGTGTGTGTCAGGTTGTCCAGTGCGGTGTGTGTCAGGTTGTCCAGTGCGGTGTGTGTCAGGTTGTTCAGTGTGGTGAGTGTCCGGTTGTCCAGTGTGGTGTGTGTCGGGTTGTTCAGTGGGGGTGTGTGTCAGGTTGTTCAGTGTGGTGTGATGTCAGTTTGTTCAGTGGGGTGTGTGTCAAGGTTGTTCAGCAAGATGTGTGTGTCAGGTTGTTCAGTGTGGTGTGTGTCAGGTTGTTCAGTGGGATGTGTGTCAGGTTGTTCAGCAAGATGTGTGTGTCAGGTTGTTCTGTGGGGTGTGTCGGGTTGTTCAGGGGGTGTGTATCAGGTTGTCCAGTGTGGTGTGTGTCAGATTGTTCAGGGGGGTGTGTATCAGGTTATGCAGTGTGGTGTGTGTCAGGTTGTTCAGTGGGGTGTGTGTCAGGTTGTCCAGTGGGGTGTGTGTCAGGTTGTTCAGTGTGATGTGTGTCAGGTTGTCCAGTGGGGTGTGTGTCAGGTTGTTCAGTGGGATGTGTGTCAGGTTATGCAGTGTGGTGTGTGTCAGGTTGTTCGGTGGGGTGTATGTCAGATTGTTCAGTGTGGTGCATGTCAGGTTGTTCAGTGGGATGTGTGTCAGGTTCAGTGGGATGTATGTCAGATTGTTCAGTGTGGTGTGTGTCCGGTTATGCAGTGTGGTGTGTGTCAGGTTGCTCAGTGTGGTGTGTGTCAGGTTGTCCAGTGCGGGGTGTGTCAGATTGTTCAGTGTGGTTTGGTCAGGTTGTTCAGTGGGGTGTGTTTCAGGTTGTCCAGTGTGCTGTGTGTCGGGTTGTTCAGTGGGGTGTACATCAGGTTGTTCAGTGTGGTGTGTGTCCGGTGGCTCAGTGAGATGTGTGTGTGTCGGGTTGTTCAGTGTGGTGTGTGTCAGGTTGTTCAGCGGGGTGTGTGTGTCAGGTTGTTCAGTGGGGTGTGTGTCAGGTTGTTCAGTGTGGTGTGTGTCAGGTTGTTCAACGGGGTGTGTGTGTCAGGTTGTTCAGTGTGGATTGTGTCAGATTGTTCGGTGGGGTGTGTGTCAGGATCTCAATGGGTTGTGTGTCAGGTTGTTCAGTGTGGTGAGTGTCCAGGTTGTTCAGTGTGGTCTGTGTCAGGTTGTTCAGTGGGGTGTGTGTCAGGTTGTTCAGTGTGGTGAGTGTCCAGTTGTTCAGTGTGGTCTGTGTCAGGTTGTTCAGTGGGGTGTGTGTCAGGTTGTTCAGTGAGATGTGTGTGTCAGGTTGTTCAGTGGGGTGTGTGTCAGGTTGTCCAGTGGGGTGTATGTCAGATTGTTCAGTGTGGTGTGTGTCAGGTTGTTCAGTGGGGTATGTGTCAGGTTATGCAGTGGGGTGTATGTCAGGTTGTTCAGTGGGGTGTGTGTCAGGTTGTCCAGTGTGCTGTGTGTCAGGTTGTTCAGTGGGGTGTGTGTCAGGTTATGCAGTGTGGTGTGTGTCAGGTTGTTCAGTGGGGTGTATGTCAGGTTGTTCAGTGGGGTGTGTGTCAGGTTCAGTGGGATGTATGTAGATTGTTCAGTGTGGTGTGTGTCGGGTTATGCAGTGCGGTGTGTGTCGGGTTGTTCAGTGTGGTGTGTGTCAGGTTGTTCAGTGGGGTATGTGTCAGGTTGTCCAGTGTGCTGTGTGTCGGGTTGTTCAGTGGGGTGTGTGTCAGGTTATGCAGTGGGGCGTATGTCAGGTTGTTCAGTGGGGTTTGTGTCAGGTTGTCCAGTGTGCTGTGTGTCGGGTTGTTCAGTGGGGTGTGTGTCAGGTTATGCAGTGTGGTGTGTGTCAGGTTGTTCAGTGGGGTGTATGTCAGGTTGTTCAGTGTGGTGTGTGTCGAGGTTATGCAGTGTGGTGTGTGTCAGGTTGTTCAGTGTGGTGTGTGTCAGGTTGCTCAGTGTGGTGTGTGTCGGGTTATGCAGTGTGGTGTGTGTCGGGTTGTTCAGTGGGGTGTGTTTCAGGTTATGCAGTGGGGTGTATGTCAGGTTGTTCAGTGGGGTGTGTGTCAGGTTGTCCAGTGTGCTGTGTGTCGGGTTGTTCAGTGGGGTGTGTGTCAGGTTGTTCAGTGGGGTGTGTGTCAGGTTCAGTGGGATGTATGTCAGATTTTTCAGTGTGGTGTGTGTCGGGTTATGCAGTGCGGTGTGTGTCAGGTTGCTGAGTGGGGTGTGTCGGGTTCAGTGGGGTGTATGTCAGGTTGTTCAGTGTGGTGCGTGTCAGGTTGCTCAGTGGGGTGTATGTCAGGTTGTTCAGTGTGGTGAGTGTACAGTTGTTCAGTGTGGTGTGTGTCAGGTTGTTCAGTGTGGTGTGTGTCTGGTTGTTCAGTGTGGTGTGTGTCAGGTTGTTCAGTGGGGTGTGTGTCAGGTTGTTCAGTGTGGTGTGTGTCAGGTTGTTCAGTGGGGTGTGTGAGGTTGTTCAGTGGGGTGTGTGTGTGAGGTTGTTCAGTGTGGTGTGTGTGTGTCAGGTTGTTCAGTGGGGTGTGTGTCAGGTTGTTCAGTGTGGTGTGTGTCAGGTTGTTCAGTGTGGTGTGTGTCAGGTTGTTCAGTGGGGTGTGTATCAGGTTGTTCAGTGGGGTGTGTGTGTGTCAGGTTGTTCAGTGGGGTGTGTGTCAGGTTGTTCAGTGTGGTGTGTGTCAGGTTGTTCAGTGTGGTGTGTGTCGGGTTATGCAGTGTGGTGTGTGTCAGGTTGCTCAGTGGGGTGTGTGGGTGTAGGTTGTTCAGTGTGGTGTGTGTCAGGTTGTTCAGTGTGGTGTGTGTCGGGTTATGCAGTGTGGTGTGTGTCAGGTTGCTCAGTGGGGTGTGTGTCGGGTTATGCAGTGTGGTGTGTGTCAGGTTGCTCAGTGGGGTGTGTGTTGTTCACAGACAGGAGGCATCAGCTGAAACCCGTTATGTGCTGACACCCATACCTGGCACCTGTCTCTGCCAGCATGGATTTAGGAGCACACACACCACGGCCACCCCTGGCTGCCCTCTTGCCCTCATGCCCCCTGGAGAGAGAGGACTTTACCTTAAATGCGGATCCAAGTCCCGTGTGGGAGAAGCCAGGCTCCTAGCTCCAGTGCAGAAGACCTGAGGTGTCCCCATCCGAGGACTATGTCCCCAGCTCTGGACGTTCCCGTTATTTTCCTGTTTGTGCTGAAGTAAACGTCTCCAAAGAGAAAGCGAAGCTTCTAGTCCCCCCTACAGCCGTTTTATAACCTCCAGTGCAGCCCCACCCCTGGGAGTCAGACCCAAGGCCCATCTGGCAGGGAGGGGGCCTTCCTGACACACTCTCTCCCTGGGGCCGGCATTCCGGGGTCAGTGGCTTTTGGTAACTGTGGCCGGATTTCCTTGAAAGAGAAACTCTTTCTTTGAACACGGTCATTTTTCCCCCCCCGTTCTCATTTTCCGGCGAGGGTTCCCCTTTGTTATAATTATAGTTGGTGCTTGGTATTCGGACAGGATGGGGGAGGCTTCCTGACAAAGTAAAGGCACCCCTGGAGGGGGTGAGTGCCCCTGCCCTGGGGTTCCTGGCTGCGTTTCCTCTCTGTCCCATGGAAAAGAAATCCCCACCACCCCCAGACAGGGAGGTGACCCCCAGTCTCAGATGATGTATCTTATTACAGGTATCTTAGCAGCCAGGCGTGGTGGCTCATGCCTGTAATCCCCACACTGTGGGAGGCCGAGGCAAGTGGATCACCTGAGGTCAGGAGTTCGAGACCAGCCTGGCCAACGTGGCGAAACTCCGTCTCTACTAAAAATACAAAAGTTAGCCAGGCGTGGTGGTGGGCACCACTAGTCCCAGGTACTCAGGAGGCTGAGGCAGGAGAATCTCTTGAACCTAGAAGGCAGAGGTTACAGTGAGCTGAGACTCTGTCATTGCACTGAAGCCTGGGTGACAGAGTGACACTCTCCCTCAAAAAACAAACAGACAAAAAGATATCTTAGTGGCTGGGCATTGTGGCTCACTCCTGTCATCCCAGCATTTTGGGAGGCCGAGGCAAGAGGATCACCTGAGGTCAGGAGTTCGAGACCAGCCTGGGAAACACGGTGAAACGTCATCTCTTCTAAAAAAAAATATATATACAAAAATTAGCTGGGCGTGGTGGCGTGCACCTGTAATCCCAGCTATCCAGAGGCCAGGCAGGAAAATTGCTTAAACCTGGGAGGTGGAGGTCTCAGTGAGCTGAGATCACACCACTGCACTCCAGCCTGGGTAACAAGAGCAAACCTCTGTCTCAAAAAATAAAATAATCCGTTACGAAAGTCCAGCCCTCAGTGGGGTCCCCCACCAACCTGTCCCCAGCTTCCCTTTCCAACGCTGCAATCTCCTATTTCTCTTTACTTCACAAACACACTCCCACACACTGCCCCCCCGCCCCGAACTTATCAAGTCTTCCCTCCTTCTTCGCACCCTTCCCGAATTCCAGCCTAACCTCAGCACCTGGAACCTCCGCCTTGCAGACGGGGGCCCCCCTCCTGTTTTTTGTTTTTTGTTTTTTTGAGATGGAGCCCAGGCTGGATGGCAATGGTGTGATCTCGGCTCACTCCGACCTCCGCCTCCTGGGTTCAAGCGATTCTCCTGCCTCAGCCTCCCGAGTAACTGGGACGACAGGCGCCCACCACCACATCCGGCTAATTTTTGTATTTTTAGTAGAGACGGGGTTTCACCATGTTGGCTAGGCTGGTCTCGAACTCCTGACTTCAAGTGATCCACCCGCCTCAGCCTCCCAAAGTGCTGGGATTACAGGCGTGAGTCACTGTGCCTGGTCTTATTTCTTTCCTCCCTTTCTTCCTTCCTTCCTTTTTCTTTCTTCTTTTTCTTTCTTTCTTCCTTTCTCTTTCTTTCTTCTCTTTTTTCTTTCTCTTTCTCTTTTTCTCTTTGTTTTCTCTTTCTTTCTCCTTTCTTTTTCTCTCTTTTCTTTCTTTGTCTTTCTTTTTCTTCTTTTCTCTCACTTTCCTTTCTCTTTTCCTTGTTTCCTTTCTCTTCTTTTCTCTTTTTTGTTTCCCTTTCTTTCCTTTCCTTTCTCTTCCCTCCCTCCGTTCCTTCTTTCCTTCCTTCCTTCTATTCTCTCTCTCACTCTCTCTCTCTCTTTCCCCTCCTTTTCCTTCCTTCCTCCTTTCTTTCTCCCCCCTCAGGATTAGCAGTCACTGCAGCTGCCATCACAACCCTCCTTAGAGACACACACGATGGAAACAAATGAAAGCGCCGCCCCAGGTGTGGCGGGTGTAACTTGGACGGTGCATGCGGAGTGACGGGCATGAGCCATTGCACCTGGCCACCAACTTCCCCTTCTACACACAACGCTTTGGGGGAGGGCGGGGACACGTGTTCCATTTCACGAAGATGTCAGATCTGCCAGGAGTGAGCACAGGAGCCCTACAATCTGAGGACGGTATTCTAATTTTTAAATTATTATTATTATTATTTTGCAGAGATGGGGTCTTGCTATGTTGCCCAGGCTGGTCTCGAACACCTGACCTCAGGTGATCCACCTGCATTAGCCTCCCAAAGTGCTGGGATTACACGCGTGACCCACGGTGTCTGGCAAACTCAGGGCCCTCTGGATGTGGAAGAGATCTGGGGCCGATGCCCCGGGCCCCGGCACCCATATTGGGTTTTGTGAATAGGTGAGGGGCTGTGTCTAGAGAGCAGGGGATGCTGAGGATACGGACTGCAGCCTGGCCCACATCCTGCAGGATTTCACTGTGTCTACAAGGGGAGGATGGCGGCCGGGTGCGGTGGCTCATGCCTGTAACCCCAGCATTGGGAGGCCGAGGCGGGAAGATCACCTGAGGTCAGGAGTTCAAATCCACACTCGCCAACATGCTGAAACGTTGTCTTTGCTAAAAACACAAAAATTAGCCGGGCGTGGCAGCAGGTGCCTGTGATCCCACCTACTCCAGGGGCTGAGGCGAGAGAATCGCTTGAACCAGGGACGCTGAAGTTGTAGTGACCCAGGATCACACCACTGCACTCCAGCCTGGGGGACAGAGTGAGACTCTGTCTCAAAACAGAACCAAAAAAAAAAAAAACAAAAAAAAGAAAAAAAGAAGGGAAGGAAGGGAGGGAGGAAGGAGACAGGCAGAGACGGCAGAAGAAAGAGAAGGAGGGAGGAAGAGAGAGGGAGGGGAGGGAAGAGACTTGAGTGAAACATCCCATCGGGCAGCTGAACTGTTTCTTTTCCGTTGCTGTCGACGTTGAGACTCTCAGCCCACCAGGGGCTGTTTTGTGGCGAGACTTTCCCAGGTGGCAAAGACAGAGAACCCGGCCTTGGGGGCCCCTCCCAGGGTCTCCACTATGCCTGCTTTAATATCCTGCACCTGCTGTGGCTACTGGGAGCCAGTGAGGGGGTGCAGGGGACGCTTTACCCCATCCAGAGCGGGCGTGAGGCCCCGGCCCCACTTCAGAGTCCTCTGTATTAAACCAGTGGCACCCCCACTGGCTCGGAGCTTCGGAGGGTTCAGGGGGCAATGGTGGCCTCAGGCAGGGGTGGGAGCTGGGGGTGGGGGGAGGTGGGGGGACTGTGCAATATTTCAATGTGACAGTTTCCCTCCTTAGAAAAAGCAGGAAGTGAGACCCAGCGCCCAAAGTCCCCATGAGGCCAACTTTCAGAGCGTTCCCTCTGTCCTGGACCGTCTGCTCAGTCCACGCCACCCCCTGGAGCTGCCCAGCGCACCCCCACCTGCCACCCCAGGCATCCCTCCTGCCTCATTCAGTGAATCCCAGAGTCAAGGGCTCCCCCCACGCACCACTCCAGTGATTTTCAGCCATCAGAAGACAGCACCCACCTCTGAGACCCCGGGTGGGCGCCCTCTCTTCTCTCATGGAAACCTGAGTCATTAGGGTGGAGGGCTCCTGAGTAGCTGGGATTACAGGTGTGTGCCACCACACCCAGCTAATTTTTGTATTTTTAGTAGAGATGGGGTTTCACCATGTTGGCCAGGCTGGTCTCGAACTCCTGACCTCAGGTAATCAGCCTGCCTTCCTTTTTTTTTTTTAGATGTTGTTTCTGTACCTGTCACGCAGGCTGGAGTGCAGTGGCGTGATCTCAGCTCACTACAACCTCCATCTCCTGGGTTCATGCAATTCTCCTGCCTCAGCGTCCCAGGTAGCTGGGACTACAGGTGCGACCACCATGCCCGGCTAATTTTTGTATTTTTAGTAGAGACGGGATTTCACCGTGTTAGCCAGGCTGGTCTCGATCTCCTGACCTTCTGATCCACCTGCCTCGACCTCCCAAAGTGCCGGGCTTAGCGGAGTGAGGAGGAGATCCAGCAAGGGTCATTTAAAAAAAAAATCATATAATTAGTGTACAGATCTAAAAGAATTAAGTAAATATAATTGTGTTGAAATCACACCAAATATATGTAAAGAATTGAAAAAAGTTATTTTTACATATTTTCGTGATGTGGTTATGCTAACATATTCAAATGTATCCATTAAAACATAGAAGGCAAAATCAGTGATAATCAAGATCTGAAAAACAATTAATTATTATTATAATTATTATTTTATATATGTTTTTTATTGCCTTTTAGGTTTTGGGTACATGTGAAGAACATGCAAGATTGTTGCATAGGTACACACATGGCAGTGTGATTTGCTGCCTTCCTCCCCATCACCTATATCTGGCATTTCTCCCCATGTTATCCCTCCCCAACTCCCCACCCCCCCACTGTCCTTCCCTATTTCCCCCCCACAGACCCTAGTGTGTGATGCTCCCCTCCCTGTGTCCACATGTTCTCATTGTTCAACACCCGCCTATGAGTGAGAACATGCGGTGTTTGATTTTCAATTATTATTATTATTTAAAAAAACCCTTGCGCTGGGGGAGGAGGAGGGGGAAGAGATTGGGAACAGCTTGAAAAGCTTGAGGGAGGACGGGGGTGTACAGGCGTGTTGCCGGGAGGAACAGAAATGAGGAAATGAGAAGGGGTGGTGGGTGAAATAGGACCCTCTCCACACAGCAAGGCGTGCACCTGTGTGTGCAGACCCTTGCGTGCCAGACACGCAGACAGCAGAGCCGGCTCTTTGACGGACCCCTGGACGGCAGAATCTCCTCCCAGAAACTCTGCGGCTCTCCAGCTTCAGGGATGGAACTGACCCCCAATACCATGTGAGTTCCAGTGTGGGGGACGTGACCCCTTCACTGCTGCTGAATCTTGGCAGGTGCAGGCGTAAACGTGGCTCACGTGTGTCATCCCAGCACTTGGGGAGGCCGAGGCAGGTGGATCACCTGAGGTCAGGAGTTCGAGACCAGCCTGGCTGACATGGAGAAACCCCGTCTCTACTAAAAATACGAAAATTAGCCAGGTGTGGTGGCGCGTGCCTGTAATCCCAGCTACTCGGGAGGCTGAGGCAGGAGGATCACTTGAACCCAAGAGGCGGAGGTTGTGGTGAGCTGAGATCGTGCCACTGCACTCCAGCCTGGGTGACAGAGCAAGACTCTGTCTTAAAAAAGTAAAAATGAAAACAGGACACGTGCAGTAACTCACGTCTCCAATCCCAGCACTTTGGCAGGCTGAGGTGGGCAGATCTCCTGAGGTTGGGAGTTTGAGACCAGCCTGCCCAACATAGAGAAACCCTGTCTGTGAAAATGCAAAATTAGCCAGGCATGGTGGCTAATGCCTGCAATCCCAGCTACTCAGGAGGCTGAGGCAGGAGAATCACTTGAACCTGGGAGGCGGAGGTTGCGGTGAGCCGAGATCACGCCATTGTACCCCAGCCTGGGTGACACAGCAAGACTCAGTCTCAGAAAATAAAAAAAACTGGGCACAGTCACGGCCCATCATCCCCACTCCCGGTGCCCACGTGAGTGGCATCCGAAGCTTGGAGAGTGCCGGCTGCCCTGGGGGTGCGGGTGGGGGCTGTGAGCAGTAGCAGAGCCAGAGGCATTTCAGGAGCCAGGACCCAGGGAGGCAGCGAAAGCGGGGTGCCTGGTCTCCCCCGCACAGACCTGCAGGTCTCCTGTCCTGGAGCCCAGCACAAGAGCAAAGGGTCAGCACGCAGTCTGAGATGTCCATGGCTCAGGGACTCCCAGCTACGCCGTCCCTCGTCCCTAGGGCAGTCTTGGGGGGGGGGGACCTCTGCGGCCAGTTCCTGGCTTGAGGCGGTCCTTACCGTCCAAGCCAGGCAGGCCTACTTTCCGTGACCCCAGCACTGCCTCTGGAATTCCCCTCAACGTGGGGCTTCCCTGACCAACTTTCCCAGCGAAACGCATCAGGCCACACGCTCTGCTGCCCCTCACCCTGGGGCTTCCTGGGAAAGCGGCTGCAATCCTGAGATTCCTTTTCTTTTCTTTTGAAGTGGAGGAGACTCTCGCTCTGTCACCCAGGCTGCAGGGCAGGGGAGTGATCTCGGCTCACCGCAACCTCCGCCTCCCGGGTTCAAGCGTGATTCTCCTGCCTCAGCCTCCCGAGTAGCTGGGATTACAGGCGCCCGCCAGCACGCCCGGCTAATTTTTGTATTTTTAGTAGAGACGGGGTTTAGCATCTTGGCCAGGCTGGTCTCAAACTCCTGCCCTCGTGACCCACCTGCCTCGGCCTCCCAAAGTGCTGGGATGACAGGTGTGAGCCGCCACACCTGGCCCTCTTTTTTTTGAGATGGAGTTTTGCTCTTGTTGCCCAGGCTGGAGTGCAATGGTGTGATATCCGCTCACTGCAACCTCTGCCTCCCGGGTTCAACTGATGCTCCTGTCTCTGCCTGCTGAGTACGTGGGATTACAGGTGCCTGCCACCACACCTGGCTAATTTTTGTGTTTTTAGTACACATGACATTTCACCGTGTTGGTCAGGATTATCTTGAACTTCTAACCTTGTGATCTGCCCGCCTTGGCCTCCCAAAGTGCTGGGATTACAAGTGTGAGCCACTGCGCCTGGCCTTTTTTTTTTTTTTTTTTTTTTGAGACAGAGTCTCCCTCTGTTGTCCAGGCTGGAGTGCAGTGGCACGATCTCGGCTCACTGCAACCTCCGACTCCCGGGTTCAAGTGATTCTCCTGCCTCAGCATTACAGGTGCCCACCACCACGCCCCGCTAATTTTTGTATTTTTACTAGACACAGGGTTTCACCACGTTGCTCAGGCTGCTCTCGAACTTCTGACCTTGTGATCTGCTGGCCTCGGCCTCCCAAACTGCTGGGATGACAGGCGTGAGCCACTGCGCCCGGCCGGGTCTCTTGAGACTTGTGGCCGGCTGCCACGGAGACGTGTTTCCACATTCCTAAGGATTTTTTTCACCTCTTCCAGGTACACAGGTCTCCTTCAGCGAATCTCAGCTGCTTCCAGGGAGCAGGCACTGGCTTGTCTGCATATTAGCAGGCTGCTCTGGGGACATGTGAGTTTTCCCTTGCAATCTTCTCCTCCTGGAGTAAAATATAGCTTTTTGATGACTGTATGGGGTTGAACGCTTCCCCCAAACCCCACATGCACCTGGAACCTGTGACTAAGATTTTAATTGGGAACAGGGTCTCTGCAGATGTCATTAAGTCAAGGGATCTGGAGATGACGTCACGCTTCAGCAGGGTGGGCCCTAAAAGCAATGGCAGGTGTCCTTCTAAGAGACAGAGAGAAGACACAGACACAGAGGAGAAGGCCACATGCGGACGGAGGCAGAGGTTGTAGTGATGGGGCCACAAGCCCAGGGATGCTTGAGCCCCCAGGAGCTGGAGAGGCAGAAGGACCCTCCCCTAGCACCTCTGGAGGAACTGGCCCCATGACATACTTGGCTGTCAGACTCCTGGTCCGTATGATGGCGAGAGGATGAATCTCTGTCGCTTTAATTCTCTAATTTCTTGTCCTTGGTTACAGCGACCCCAGCAAACCTCTACGGTAATAACGTTCTTCCTTTCCCTCTTGTGACCCTTCCCTTCAGAGCCCTCCTGCAGGTAGGCCTTCAGGAGCCTGTCCTGGGTCCCCGGACACAGGGGCTGGGCCACCTCAACGGGTCCCCAACCTTCTCCTGCACAACCCTGACCTCTGTCTCCCAGAAGCCGCTGGCCACAGACACGACTCAAACCGACTTCCCAGGCGCTGATGTTTCTATTTATTTACTTCTTTCTTTCTTTATTTTTACTATTTATTTTGAGACAGAGTCTCACTCTGTCACCCAGGCAGTGGTGTGATCTCGGCTCACCGCAACCTCCGCCTCCCGGGTTCAAGCGATTCTCCTGCCTCATCCTCCCGAGTAGCTGGGATTACAGGCACCCGCCACCACGCCCGGCTAATTATGTATTTTTAGTAGAGACGGGGTTTCTCCATCTTGGTCAGGCTGGTCTCGAACTCCCGACCTCAGGTGATCCACCCTCTGCAGCCTCCCAAAGCGCTGGGATTACAGGCATGAGCCATGACGCCTGGCCAGTTTTTTGTATTTTTAGTACAGACGGGGTTTCATGGTATTGGCCAGGCTGGTCTCGAACTCCCGACCTCAGGTGACCTGCCCTCTGCAGCCTCCCAAAGCGCTGGGATTACAGGCGTGAGCCACCATGCCTGGCCAATTTTTTGTATTTTTAGTACAGACGGGGTTTCACGGTATTGGCCAGGCTGGTCTCAAACTCCCGACCTCAGGTGATCCGCCCTCTGCAGCCTCCCAAAGCTCTGGGATTACAGGCGTCAGCCACCACACCCAGCTTGATATTTTTATTTTACTCCACCCTGCTGACTCAGAAGTTACTCCACAGCTCAGCTCATCCTCAGAGCCTGAGCCACGGTCTTCCAGAGAAGCGTTAGGTTTTGTGTTGTGAGATTCTGAACACCGAAGCCGCCATCACCGACGGTAATCCGGCGCCCAGTGGGTCACTAGGGGCTTATCACAGACAGCACGTTGACTTCTCAGCTGGTGACGTGGGCTGTGTCTTGGTCACCAGCTCCTGGAAAGCAGCTGGCCACAGAGATAGTGAATCCTCCCTCCTTCCGTGGGCAAATGTCCAGCTTAGTTTTCTCAACACAAAGGAACTCTTTTGAAAGATGTCCTCGGCCGTCACCTCCTTATCTTTTCACCTTCTGACCCAAAAGACGTGGGTCAAGTTTTGAAATAAAAATCTCTGTCATCAGGAGCCACAGCCTCTTAGGAAATGTGTCGTTTCTTCACTGTTTTGACCTGGGATGGGGTCAGGCTGTTTCTAATCTGGGCTGGGATCTCCTCGCTGGCAGATGTGGGAACAGCCACTGCTAACACTAAATGTCACTGCATTGCACTGTTTTAGTGCATGAATTATCTGACATGTGACTTACATGTCAATACACCTGCTTCACCAAGTTTTTACAATGTTTATTTGTGTATGAAAATCTTTTCCTCCCCCAGCAGCCTGGGGGCTTGGGGCCTGGGGGAAATGCTTTTCTTTTATTTTCTTTCTTTCTGTTTTTTTGAGACTGAGTCCCCAGGCTGGAGTGCAGTGGCGGTGATCTCGGCTCACTGTAGCCTCCACCTCCTGGGTTCAAGCGATTCTCCTGCCTCAGCCTCCCGAGTAGCTGGGATTATAGGCACCCACCACCATGGCCTAATTTTTGTATTTTTAATAGACACAGGGTTTCCCCATGTTGGTCAGGCTGGTCTCCAACTCCTAACCTGACGTGATCCGCCCGGCTCGGCCTCCCAAAGTGCTGGGATGACAGGCGTGAACCACCCCAACCAGCCCCTTTTTTTTCCTTTCTTTAAAAGGCAGAATTACACTCTGTTGCCCAGGCCGGAGTGCAGTGGCATGATCTTAGCTCACTGCCACCTCCACGTCCTAGACTCAGGCAATCCTCCCACCTCAGCCTCCCAGTAGCTGGGGCAGGAACACGCTACCACATCCAGCTAATTTTTGGACATATATATGTATATATATATATATATATATATTTTAGAGATGGGGGTCTCACTATGTTGGCCAGGCTAGCCTCAAACTCCCCACCTCAGGTGATCCTCCTGCCTCAGCCTCCCAAACTGTTGGGATAACAGGTGTGAGCCTGCCACGTCCGGCCCAGACAGCTTCTGAAGCTCTTCCTCACCTCGGCGCTGGTCAGGGTGTGGTGCATGGGAACTTTACCAGGATCACCTGACAGCGGGGGCCAGGTCCTCCCCAGTCTAGATGTGACAATCCGGTAACCTGCAGGCGGGGGACGTCCCTGCCCTCTAGTGGCTGAGGACACGCTCAGCTCTGCAGAAATCGCGGCAAGTAACTAGGGACGCTTCGAAACACGAATTGGTTCTTTTATTCATTATTATTTTGTATTTTTTTGTATTGTTTATTTTTATTATTTGTTTATAAATTTTATAATGAAATTTTATTACATTAATTTTATTATAAAATATTATACAATTTATGTTTATTCAAAATATTTATATTTAGATTATCATATATATTTATATTTATTTTAAAATATAAATGTTTGTTTATTTTTATTATTTGTTTAAAATTTTATAATGAAATTTCATTACATTAATTTTACTATAAAGTATTATAAATTTATATTTATTTAAAATATTTATAATATTTAGATTATCATATATTTATATTTATTTTATAGTATATATTTATTATTATTTATCATATATTTATAATAAATAAATATAATATTTATAAATAAATATATATGATATATTTAAATATAATTATAAATATAAATATTATATTGTTTTTATAAAATTTTATTTAAAAATGCATAATACAATTTTATTTTAAAATTTGTAACAAATTTTTATTTAAAAACTCTGATAATATTTTTACAAAAGTTTATAATAATTATATTTTTATTTTTATTATTTATTTATAAATAATTCTTCCTATGACTAATATGTTTAGATCGAGTTTTGCTCTTGTTGCCCAGCCTGGAGTGCAATGGCAGGATCTCGGCTCACCGAAACCTCCGCCTCCCAGGTTCCAGCGATTCTCCTGCCTCAGCCTCCCGAGTAGCGGTCATTACAGGTGCCCGTCACTAAGCCGAGCTAATTTTTGTATTTTTTGTAGAGACGAGGTTTTGCCCTGTTGGTGAGACTGGTCTCAAACTCCTGACCTCAACCAATCACCCTGCCTTGGCCCCCCCAAAGTGCTGGGGTCACAGGCGTGATTCACCGAGCCTGGCCGGAATTGGTTTTTCGTAGCCCTGCAGACCAGAAGGCTGAGATTCAGGTGTCTCAGGGCTGCGTTCCTTCCGGAGGGTCCTGGGAACAAGGCTTCCGGCCTCTCCAGCTCCTGGGGGCTCCAGCATCCCTGGGCTTGTGGCCCCATCACTCCAGCCTCTGCCTCCATCTCCACGTGGACTTCTCCTCTGTGTCTACGCCCCTCCTCTGTGTTTTAGAAGGACACCTGACCCTGCACAGTGGCTCACGCCTGTAATCCCAGCACTTTGGGAGGCCGAGGCGGGGAGATCACCTGATGTGGGGAGTTCGACACCAGCCTGGGCAGCATGGAGAAACCGCATCTCTACTAAAAATACAAAAATCAGCCAGGCGTGGTGGTGGGTGCCTGTAATCCCAGCTACTCGGGAGGCTGAGGCAGGAGAATTACTTGAACCTGGGAGGCAGTCGTTGCCGTGAGCTGAGGTCCCACCACTGCACTCCAGGCTGGGCGACAGAGCAAGACTCTGTCTCAAAAAAAAAAAAAAAAAAAAAAGCCATATTAGCATATAGATTATTTTGAGGACCATCGTGGTGGCTCACGACTGTAATCCCAGCACTCTGGAACGCCGAGGCGGGTGGATCATGAGGTCAGGAGTTCGAGAGCAGCCTGGCCAACATGAAAAAACCCCGTCTCTACTAAAACTACAAAAATTAGCCAGGTGCGGTGTCATGTACCTGTAATCCCAGCTACTTGGGAGGCTGAGGCAAGAGAATCGCTTCAACCCAGGCAGTGGAGGTTGCAGTGAGCTGAGATCAGGCCATTGCATGCCAGCCTGGGCGACGGAGCAAGACTCTGCCTCAAAAAAAAAAAAAAAAATTGAAGTCAGGCAATTGAGAATCAGCAGATCTAGAAAGAAGCTTCTTCGAGCTTCCCTGTTCTCACTAAAAGCAGAAACCTCTGAGAAATGAGGAGTGTTGTAAATTCTGTCTCCAGGAAAGTTTAATGGCCATGAACATATATTCACCTTCCCACAATTCATTTCCCATACAAGCTCAAACCTGCTCTTTTTCCCCTCTTCACCTCCACTGTGTACCGCTCTTTGTTAAAGTAACATATAAGCGCTGAACCTAATTGTGTCTTCAGGAGTATTTTTCTTTTGTATCAACACCCCATGCCTGTACTAATTAAAAATTGACATCAAATGGGTGTGCTTTTCTTCTGTTAATCTGTCTTTTCTGTTTAATTTGCAAGCCCCATTCACAGAACTTAATAGTGTAAAAGAAAATGGTCTCGGCCGGGCACCGTGGCTCACGCCTGTAATCCCAGCACTTTGGGAGGCTGAGGCGGATAGATCACCTGAGGTCAGGAGTTCGAGACTTGCCATGAGCCAAGATTGCACCACTGCACTCCAGCCTGGATGACAGAGCAAGACTCTGGCTCAAAAAACAAAAAACCCAAAAAAAAGAAAAAGAAAAAAATCAAATTGGTGTGCTTTTCTTCTGTTAATCTGGCTTTTCTCAGTTGAATTTGCAGCCCCCATGCACCGAACTTAATAGTGTAGACGAAAATGGTTTCTTTCCTGACCGGCATTCCTAAAGGGCAATATGGCTGTGATGTGCCTTATGAGAAAATATGTGTGTTCCAGAAGCTTCTTTCACATATGAGTTACAGTCATGTCAGCTGTCAGTACAATTTGTATGCACCAACAGCATATGTTAAATAAGGTGTCTTTTTTATGTTGAGATGGAGTCTCACTGTGTCGCCCAGGCTGGAGTGCAATGGCGCGATCTTGGCTCACTGCAACCTCCACCTCCCGGGTTCAAGCAATTCTCCTGCCTCAGCTCCCTGAGTAGCTGCGGTAACAGGTGCCCACCACCACGCCTGGCTAATTTTTATATTCTTGGTAGAAACGGGGTTTCACCATGTTGGCCAGGCTGGTCTTGAACTCCTGACCTCAGGTGATCCACCCACCTCAGCCTCCCAAAGTGCTGGGATTACAGGCGTGAGCCACTTTGTCTGGCCAAGAAGGTGTTTTTAAACAGAAGCTCACGTCCAAAAGATTCATGCCTTCTATTTATTTATTTATTTTAGAGACGGAGTCTCGCTCTGTTGCTCAGGCTGAAGTGTGGTGTGTGTGATCTCGGCTCACTGCAACCTCCGCCTCTGGGTTGAAACAACTCTCCTGCCTCAGCTGCCTGAGTTTCTGGGGTTACATTTGCCCACCAGTACACCCGGGCTAACTTTTATATTCTTGGTAGAGACAGGGTTTCGCCATGTTGGCCAGGCTGGTCTCGAACTCCTGACCTCAGGTAATTCACCCACCTCAGCCTCCCAAAGTGCTGGGATTACAGGCCTGCGCCACCACACCTGGCTGATTTTGTGTTTTTAGCAGAGATGGGGTTTCCCCCATGTTGGTCAGGCTGGTCTCGAACTGCTGATCTCAGGGGATACGCCCTCGTCAGCCTCCCAAAGTGCTGGGATTACAGGCGTGAGCCACCGTGCCTGGCTTAATTTTTGTATTATTGTTATTTTTTTAAGTAGAGATGGGGTTTTGCCATGTTGGCCAGGCTGGTCTTGAACTCCCGACCTCAGGTGATCCACCCACCTTGACCTCCCAAAGAGCTGAGATTAGAGACATGAGGCACCATACCTGGCCTTTATTCCTTTGCTTTCTTAATAAACTTGCCTTCCCTTTAGGCTACAGACCAGCCCTAAATTGGAGTCTGCAGGATCAGGGGGTGGTGTCTCTTTTCTGAGTCAGGAAGAGAAGGCGGGTGATTTGCACCAAACCCTTTCTTAGAACTCAGAGGACATGGGGGTTTTGTAACCTACGCTGTTTTGCAAGAGAGAATTTGGCCCAGTGAGCGTGTGGCAGGCCAGGTCTCAGTGACAGCCCTCGTCATAACTGCTTCAGCACGGACTCAGTGGCAAAGTTAAATATGAAAAGCTGAAAGAGGCCGGGTGCGGCGGCTCACGTCTGTAATCCCAGCACTTTGGGAGGCCGAGGCGGGTGGATTGCTCGAGGTCAGGAGTTCGAGACCAGCCTGACCAAAACAGTAAAACCCTGTCTCCACTAAAAATAAATTACGTGGGTGGATTGCTCGAGGTCAGGAGTTGGAGACCAGCCTGACCAAAACAGTAAAACCCTGTCTTTACTAAAAATAAATTAGCCGAGCGTGGCAGTGCACCTGTAGTCCCAGCTACTCGGGAGGCTGAGGCAGGAGAATCACTTGAACCCAGGAGACAAAAACCACTTTGGGAGGCTGAGGTGGTGGATTGCTTGGGGTCAGGAGTTCGAGACCAGCCTGACCAACATGGTAAAACCCCGTCTCTACTAAAAAGGACACATTAGCCGGGCATGGTGGCAGATACCTATAGTCCCAGCTACTCGGGAGGCTGAGGCAGGAGAACTGCTTGAACCCAGGAGGTGGAGGTTGCAGTGAGCTGAGATCGCGCCACCGAACTCCAGCCTGGGCAAAGGCTGGACTGTAACAAAAACCCACCTAGAGTTTCCTGGGCATTGAAGCAGGATGAGATAATGAATGCATTCTTTTTTTTTTTTTTTTTTTTTTTGAGACAGAGTCTTGCTCTGTTGTCCCGGCTGGAGTGCCATGGTGCAATCTCGGCTCACCACAACCTCCACCTCCCGGGTTCAAGCGATTCTCCTGCCTCAGCCTCCTGAGTAGCTGGGATTACAGGCATGTGTCACCACACCTGGCTAATTTTGTATTTTTAGTAGAGACGGGGTTTCTCCATGTTGGTCAGGCTTGTCTCGAACTCCTGACCTCAGGTGATCCGCCCGCCTCGGCCTCGCAAACTGCTGGGATTACAGGCGTGAGCCACCGTGTCTGGACTAAGGAAGGAATTTTTAACAGGACCCATTTAGGTTTAAACAAGTCTTATTAGGGGGGTGTAAACAAACTCCCAAACCCTTTATGATTTCGTAGAAGACAGATAAGGATCATTGCCTGTAATCTCATTGCTTTGGGAGACTGAGGCGGGGGGGATCATTTGAGGTCAGGAGTTCGAGACCAGTCTGGCCAACATGGTGAAACCCCGTCTCTTCTCAAAATACAAAAAATTAGCCAGGTGTGTGGCGGGCACCTGTAATCCCAGCTGCTCTGAGGCAGGAGAATCACTTGAACCCGGGAGGCGGAGGCTGCACTGAGCCGAGATTGCACCACTGCACTCCAGCCTGGGCGACAGAGTGAGACTCTGTCTCAAAAAAAACCAAAAAACAAAACAGGAAGCGTGAATAGATAGGAAAAAAACAAAGAAAACCCCACGTAAAGCTACAAACGGGTCAGATAAGTCCATGGAACAAGCATGTCTTGCCCAGAAGCAGAGGCCTCGGAAAGGAGAATATCTGAGACCCCAAAATCATGCAGTTAAAAGGAAGATTCGTGCTGGGAGCTGCTGAGGGTCCACCTGCCTCCCATTCTATTCAAGGTCTGCCCTCTGCTGACTGGGATAGATGCATATTCTAATTGCCTTCTTTGGAAAGGCTCATCAGAAATTCAAAAGTCCCCGTCTTTTTCCTTTTCCTTTTTTTTTTTTTTTTTGTTGAGATAGAGTCTCACCCTGTCTCTAGCCTGGAGTGCAGTGGTGTGATCTCGGCTCACCGTAACCTCCGCCTCCCGGGTTCAAGTGATTCTCCTGCCTCAGCCTCCCGAGTAGCTGGGACTACAGGCGTGTGCCACCACGCTTAGCTAATTCCATATTTTTAGTAGAGACACGGTTTCTCCACGTTGGTCAGGCTGGTCTCAAAGTCCCGATCTCCTGTGATCTGCCCACTTCGGCCTCCCAAAGTGCTGGGATTACAGGCGGACACCGTGCCAGGCCAGTTTTTTTATTTTTTAAATTATTTATTTTTTTGAGGTGGAGTCTCGCTCTGTCGCCCAGGCTGGAGTGCAGGGGTGCGATCACAGCTCACGGCAACCTCCACCTCCCGGGCTCAAGTGATCCTCCTGTCTCAGCCTCCCAGTAGCTGGGATTACAGGCGCCTGCTACCACGCCTGGCTAATTTTTGTATTTTTAGTAGACAAGGGGTTTCATCATGTTGGCCAGGATGGTCTCCAACTCCTGACCTCAAGTGATCCGTCCGCCTCAGCCTCCCAAAGTGCTAGGATTACAGGCATGAGCCACCACACCTGGATATTTTATTTTATTTTATTCTTTTTGAGACAGAGTCTCACTCTGTCGCCAGGCTGGAGCGCAGTGGTGCGATCTCAGCTCACTGCAACCTCCGCCTCCCAGTTCAAGCCATTCCCCTGTGTCAGGCTCCTCAGTAGCTGGGATTACAGGCGCCCGCCACCACACCTGGCTAATTTTTGTATTATTTTTAATTTTTCCACCTGGCAACTTTCATTGAACAATTTTTGCATTTTTTTAGTAGACACGAGGTTTCACTATGTTGGTCAGGGTGGTCTTGAACTCCTGACCTGGTGATCCAACCTCCTCGGCCTCCCAAAGTGTTGACATTACAGGCGTGAGCTGCTGAGCCCGGCCCGAGCTGACTTTTATGCCTCTGCGGAGAGCTAATAAACAGCCAGAGAAACAGTAGGATGTGTAGGTTTCTGATGCAGAGGTCTTTGTCACGGGATTGTGTGAGACTCACTGAACACGTAAAACACCATGTCCAGGACCTTTTCTCTCAGGACTCACTTGCCTTAAACTGGGAACAAAACCTTCCACGCTTACTACTAAATGTCATCCCTCCATGCATTCTGGCAGGCAATTCTGGGAGACTTTTTTTTTTTTTTTTTTTTCAAATTCAGACTAAAGCACTCATAACTGATACCCGCTCTGCTCGTAAAATCTGCTCTCCTAAAAACCAGTATTTAGCAGATTTGAATGGTGCAGGAGGAGGAGTTGTGAAAGGTGGAGTGGAGAATAAGAAGGGAATCCAGACCTGGCGTGGCGGCTCACGCCTGTCATCCCAGCACTCTGGGGGGCCGAGGCAGGTGGATGACGTGAGGTCGGGAGTCCCAGACAAGCCGACATCATTAATTAATAATTTTTTTAAATTTGGGACTGAGTCTGAGTCTTGTTGCCCAGACTGCAGTGCCGTGGCATAATAGCTCACTGCAACGTCCGCCTCCTGGGTTTGAGCGATTCTCCTGCCTCAGCCTCCTGAGTAGCTGACACTACAGGCATGTGCCACCATGCCCAGCTAATTTTTGTACTTTTAGTAGAGACCGGGTTTCACCCTGTTGACCAGGCTGGCCTTGAACTCCTGACCACGTGATCCGCCCGCCGGGGCCTCGCAAAGTGCTGGGATTACAGGCGTGAGCCCCGTGCCCGGCCGTAAACACAAATATTAAAAATGAATGTTCTATCATGAAGGCAAGGTGACAAGACTAACGGGTCTAGACTTAGTACCTGGCTGATGAAATCGACTGTACAGTGCGTCCCCAGGACGCAGGTTTACCTGTGTCAGAGAGCTGCACGTGTACCTGTGAACTGACCATAAAAAAAAAAGAAGGTTGAGATAAATAAGCATCTTGACGTGTTAGGGCGGAGTGCACGCTGGCAGGCGCAAGGACAGATGATGTTAGTGTGTCCAGATTCAGTGGCTCACACCTGTAACCCCAGCACTTTTGGAGGTGGGAGGCGGGAGGATGGCCTTAGCTCAGGAGTTCAAGACCAGCCTGGGCAACACAGCGAGACCCTTCTCTACAGAAAATCAAAAATGAGCCAGGCACGGTGATGGATGCCTGTCATCCGAGGGTACTAAGGAGGCCAAGGTGGGAGGATCACTTGAGCCTCGGAAGTAGAGGCTGCAGTGAGCCAAGATGGCGCCACTGAGCTCCGACCCGGCCAGAGGATCACCCTAGCAATCATTTCCTTGCCCTCAATAGAATTCCTCCTCTCGCACTCCAGGGCAGAGAGGCAAACCCAAAGAAGGTGGAAGATCCAGTAGAATTTCTCTTCTCCCGCTCCAAAAGCCCGTTTAGCAGGACGTACGCGCCACGCTTTCTGTAACCTAGGACGGTGTACAACCCTGGGTACCCCTGTGCGGCTGTGTCTTCATTCTGAAGGCTCCTGTGCTTACATGTTGCATGAATTTGCACGCCTCGGCGGGGGCAGTGGCTCACGCCTGTAACCCCAGCACTTTGAGAGGCCAAGGCGGGCGGATCACCTGAGGTTGGGAGTTCGAGACCAGCCTGACCACCATGGAGAAATTCCTGTCTGTACTAAAAAATACAAAATTAGCTGGGCGCGGTTGGTGGCGGGGTGTGGAGGGGGGACCTGTGATGCCAGCTGCTCGGAAGGCTGAGGCAGGAGAATCACTTAAACCCGGGAGGCAGAGGTTGCACTCAGCAGAGATGGTGCCATTGCCCTCCAGCCTGGGCGACAAGAGTGAAATTCCGTCTCAAAAATAAATAAATGAATAAAAGTGCCTGTCGTGTCTCCTAGGAATCCACCTGCTTCTTTGTTAGTGATTTTTCAGCAAACCGTTAGCGGGGGAAGGAGTCCTGCCCCCGCTGCACGACCACCACCCGGCCGCCTTCAACGCCTCCTAGCCTGCCTCTGCGTCTGGGGAGCAGGAGGCTCATTTCGTGTTCACACAGGAAGCCAGAATTGGGGAAGCTGGTGACCACAGCGTTACTCAACAGGATGAGAGAGGCAGGCGCGGACGGAGGAGGTGGCCGTGCTGCTGATGTCACTCTGGAGGCCGCAGGCGATGGGACACCCGTGGCGGCCGTGTTCCCTCCCGCGTGGATGGGCAGGGGCTGAACGTGGATCGCTGTGGCTTTTCTGCGGCCAAGCCCATTTCCAGGAGACTCCTTCCTTCTCTCCCTTGTTAGACGCTGAACACCCAAGACCCAGGCTTCCCCAAACGGAAGTCTGGCCTTGGCTCTGGGCTGGAGGGTGGTGACCTCTCAGGTCCTGGAATAGCCCCTGGGAGTATCCTTGCTGGCCTGGCGGCTTTGGACGCTTCACGGTCTAACCGTGTGGTTTAAGGTGGGGGCCTTGGACCCAGTGAGATAAGTTCCGACTTCCAGGAGGGAGCCTGAGGAAATAGCAGATAGACGGATCTATCTATCTATCTATCTATCTATCTATCTATCTATCTATCTATCTATCTAGTATGTCTATCTATCTATCTATCTGTCAGTCTATCTATCTGTCTGTTGTCTGTCTATCATCTGTCTATTTATCTGTCTGTCTATATCTGTCTCTCTATCTGTCATCTGTCTGTTTATCTATCTATATTTATCTGTCTGTCTATCTATGTCTGTCTGTATCTCTATCAATCTGTCTGTGTATCTGTCTATCTGTCTATCTATCATCTATCTGTCTATATATCTGTCTATCTGTGTATCTATCTATCTGTCTGTCTGTGTATCTGTCTACCTACCTGTCTGTCTGTCTGTCTATATCTGTCTATCTGTGTGTCTGTTTATCTATCTGTCTATCATCATCTATCTATCTAATCTATCTATGCGTCTATCTGTCTGTCTGTCGTCTTATCTATGTATCTATGTATCTATATATCTGTCTGTGTACCTGTCTATATGTCTGTCTATCTATAGGTCTGTCTATCTGTCTATGTGTTTATCTGTCTGTCTGTATATCATCTATCTATCTATATGTGTGTCTGTCTATCTGTCTATTTATCTATCATCTATCTATATATATGTCTATCTATGTGTGTGTCTGTTGTCTATCTATGTATCTATGTATCTGTGTATCTATGTATCTATCTATTTATCTGTCTGTCTGTCTACCTGTCTGTCTGTCTGTCTGTCTGTCTATCTATAGGTCTATCTATCTATCTGTCTGTCTATCTGTTTATCTATCTGTCTATCTGCCTGTCTATCATCTATCTATCTATCTATCTGTCTGTCTGTCTATCTATCTGTCTGTCATCTATCTGTATATCTATGTATCTATGTATCTATCTATCTGTCTGTCTACCTGTCTATCTATCTATCTGTCTGTCTGTCTATCTATCTGTCTGTCATCTGTCTGTCTGTCTATCTATCTATGTATCCATCTACCATCTATCTATCTGTCTATGTCTGTCTATCGTCTATCTATCAATCTGTCTGTCTGTCTGTCATCTATCTATCTATCTGTCTATCACTCTATCTGTCTGTCATCTATCTGTCTATCTATATCTGTCTATCTATCTATCTATGTATCTATGTGTTGTCTGTCTATCTATCTATCTGTCTATATCTGTATATCTGTCTGTGTATTATCTATATCTATCTATCTATGTGTGTCTGTCTGTCTATCTGTCTGTCTGTCTATGTCTGTTATCTATCATCTTTCTATCTGTCTGTCTGTCTATCTATATATGTCTGTGTACTGTCTGTCTATCTGTCTATCTGTCTGTCTATCTATCTATGTCTGTCTATCTGTCTGTTTGTCTATCTATCTATCTATCTATCTATCTGTCTATAGGCTATCATGTATCTAAAATTCACCCATGAAGGCCTGGCGAGGTGGCTCACACCTGCAATCCCACCACTTTGGGAGGCCGAGGAGGGGCAGATCACTTGAGGTCAGGAGTTTGAGACCAGCCTGGCCAACATGGTGAAACCCCATCTCTACCAAAAATACTAAGAAAGGGTGGCTGGTGTGATGGCGTGCAGCTGTAGTCCCAGCTACTTGGGAGGCTGAGGCAGGAGAATCGCTTGAACCTGGGAGGCGGAGGTTGCAGTGAGTTGAGATTGTGCCACTGCACGCCAGCCTGGGCAACAGAGCGACACTCCGTCTCATAAAAACAAAACAAAATAAAATAAAGTTCATCCATCCTGTATTTATCAAATATGTATCGATCATGTATCTAGCTACCATGTATCAGCCGTATATGTGTCATCTGTTCATCTACCATATAGATTTTTCATGTGTCAGCTACCTGTTACCACCTATCAATCATCCATAAGTCATCTATCAATACGTATGAGTCAATCACCTATTACGTATCCATCTGTCACTGATTCATTTATCATCTTTTCATTCGTCATCTACCAATTATCACCTATCAGTCACCTATCTGTCATCTACATATACCATCTATTTTTTTTTTTTTTTTTTAAAGACAGGGTTTCTCCATGTTGGCCAGGCTGGTCTTGAACGCCCGACCTCAGGTGATCCGCCTGCCTCTGCCTCCCAAAGTGCTGGGATTACAGGCGTGAGCCACCATGCCCGGCTATCATACATATATTTTTTATTTATTTTTGAGACACATTTTCACTGCACCCGGCCTCGTGATACAATCTTTTTTGCTTCCCTCCCTTTCTCCACCTGCACAGACCTCATCTCACACAGGTGATCCTCTGGCCCCCGCCCCCCCCCAGTGTGAGATCCCACCTGAAAGCACCTTATAAACCATCTTCTCCAGTTTAGGCATGCAAAGCACTGAAGGTCTCCATTACCCCTCCTTTGCTGCAACGAGCTCCCTCTAGGCAATATTGACAGACTCTGCCCACCCATCCCTTGGAAACAGTCCTTGGGTGCCAGAGGACATAGGGAGAGCTGATCTCCATCGCCTTGAGGGGAACCTGCGTCATATTAAGAACCTGTCTCTGCTTGGCCCTTTTTATTTTTGAGATGGAGTCTCACACTGTCGCCCAGGCTGGAGTGCAGTGCTACCATCTCAGCTCACTGCAACCTCCATCTCCCGGGTTCAAGCCATTCTCCCGACTCAGCCTCCCGAGTAGCTGCGATTACAGGCGCCCGCCACCATGCTCGGCTAATTTTTGTATTTTTAGGAGAGACGGGGTTTCACCATGTTGGCCAAGCTGGTCTTGAACTCCTGACTCCAGGGGATCAACCTGCCTTGGCCTCCCAAAGTGCTGGGATTACAGGCGTGAGCCACCGTGCCTGGCCCCAAATATATTTTTTAAATAAAAATACATGCCGGGTGCCATGGCTCACGCCTGCAATCCCAGCACTTTGGGAGGCAGAGGTGGGCGTAGCACACAGTCAGGAGTTCGAGACCAGCCTGGCCAACATGGTGAAACCCCGTGTCTACTAAAAATATAAAAATTTACCGGGCGTCCTGGCGGGCGCCTGTAGTCCCAGCTACTCAGGAGGCTGAGGCAGGAGAATCGCTTGAACCCGGGAGGCCGAGGTTGCAGTGAACCGAGATCTCAGCACTGCACTCCAGCCTGGGCCAACAGAGGGAGAGTCCTTCTCAAAAACAAAATGAAACAAAACCATAGAAAAAGATATAAAGCTTGACAGCATCATGAAGAAAAATACAGTTTGTGAATGTCTCAGGGGCGGAGATGTGCCTGCTGTTCCTACACCCTCTGAGTCTCATGTAAGTTCTTTCACCGTCAAGATCTCTTCACGGTAGACTTTCCCTTCCTCTGTGGCAAATTCCTCCCAGATGATCTGAAAGAAAGAATGATTCAGGCTGTCTGGTCTTCACCAGCTCAGCACGGGGACTGGTGGGGTTGGGGGTGCTGTTTTTTTCTGTTTTTTTCCGGAGACGGAGTCTCACTCTTGTCGCCCAGGCTGGAGTGCAGTGGCGCGATCTGGGCTCACTCCAACCTCTGCCTCCCGGGTTCAAGCAATTGTCCTGCCTCAGCCTCCCAAGTAGCTGGGACGACAGATGCCTGCCACGAGTGTCCGGCTAATTTTTGTATTTTTAATAGAGATGGGGTTTCACTCTGTTGCCCAGGCTGGTCTCGAACTCCTGGCCTCAAGGTGATCCGCCCACCTCAGCCTCCCAAAGTGCTGGGATGACAGGCGTGAGCCACCGTGCCCGGCGGGGGGTGGTGTTTTCCTGGGGTGAAGATCTGAGGCAGATCCACCCATGTGATCTCATGGTTGGCAACAAACAAGGTGGCCTTGGGAAGAGCGTCTGAGCCTGAAGTCAGCGCAGCGTACGGGAGGTGATAAGGCCGTGAGGCCGATGGAGCTAGCAGGAGAAGGGGAGGTAGGATGGTCCTGGCTACTCGAGGTGGGGGGACCACTGGGGTTCAGTGGAAAGCGGGGGGCTGGGGGAGGAAGCTAGCATAGGGGTGGAAGGTAACAGAATGACAGATGGCTAAGGATGTGGGTGGGCCTCATCTAATCAATTGAAGGTCTAAGGGGGGGAAGGCTGAGCCTCATCTAATCAGTTGAAGATCTAAGGGGAGGAGGTGGGCCTCATCTAATCAGTCTAAGGCCCAAGGCGGGGGGAGGCTGAGCCTCATCTAATCAGTTGAAGAGCCAAAGGGGAAGGGTGGGCCTCATGTAATCAGTTGAAGGTCTAAAGAGGGAGCGGTGGGCCTCATCTAATCAGCTGAAGGTCTAAAGAGGAAACGGTGGGCCTCATCTAATCAGCTGAAGGTCTAAAGAGGGAACAGTGGGCCTCATCTAATCAGTTGAAGGTCTAAAGAGGAAAAGGTGGGCCTCATGTAATCAGCTGAAGGCCTACAGAGGAAACGGTGGGCCTTATCTAATCAGTCGAAGGTCTAAAGCGGAAACGGTGGGCCTCATGTAATCAGTTGAAGGTCTGAAGGGGAAAGTGGGCCTCCTGTAATCAGTTGAAGGTCTAAAGAAGGAAAGGTGGGCCTCATCCAATCAGTCAAAGGTCTAAATGGTAAAAGCTGAGGTTTTCTGGAGAAGACGTTGTTTTGTTTTTCTTTTTGTTTTGAGACAGAGTCTCGCTCTGTCACCCTGGCTGGAGTCCAGTGGTGTGATCTCGGCTCACTGCAACCTCCGCCTCCCGGGTTCAAGCGATTCTCCTGCCTCAGCCTCCTGAGCAGCTGGGGTTACAGCTCGCCCACCATGATGCCCGGCTAATTTTGTATTTTTAGTAGAGATGGGGTTTCACCTTGTTGGCCAGGCTGGTCTCGAACTCCCGACCTCAGGTGATCCACCCGCCTTGCCCTACCAAAGTGCTGGGATCACAGGCGTGAGCCTCCCCGCCCGGCTGACTACCTTCTTCTTCTCCTTTTTTTGACCACCCACCTGCCCTCAATTTCTCCTGCTGGAGCTCACGGAGAAAACGCTGACCACGACCTGACTACACCCTGACCCAAACCCAGGTAGAAGGGCCAGGAGTTGGATACAGATTCCAGCCACACCCTGTGGTGACACCGAGGTCCCAGCTGGTGGAGAAGCAGCACGGCTGACAGTCAGCACCCATGTCCCCATTCTCCGTTCCCCGGCTTTCCACCCCAGCTCTCTACTCTGCCCACCCCTACCTACCTGGTCCTCCACCTGATTCTCATCGTTGAGTTTGTCTTTGATTTTGGAATTCGGGGAAGAGCTCGCTGCATCCGGACACACCTGAGGGACAGAGAGAGAAAGTGTGAAGGGAGCCCCAGGCCGCCAGAGTTCCTTACTCAGGATGCTGAGTTCAAGGTATCTGTGATCAACTACCCAAAGCAATGTCACTAAGAATCGCCAAATGATGAAAATCTTGGCCGAGCGCGGTGACTCACGCCTATCATCCGATCACTTTGGGAGGCCGAGGCGGGCGGATCAGCTGAGGTTGGGAGTTCGAGACCAGCCTGGCCAAGATGGTGAAACTCCATCTCTACTAAAAATACAAAAAATTTGCCGGGTGTGGTGGCACCTGTGTCAACCCAGCTACTCTGGAGGCCGAGGCAGGAGGATCGCTTGAATCTGGGAGGCGGAGGACACAGTGAGCCAAGATCGCGCCATTGCACTCTAGCCTGGGCGACAGGAGCGAGACTCCATCACAGGAAAAAAAAAAAAAAAAAAAAGGAAAAAAGGTCATTGCAAATGTAATTAAAGGATGTCAAGATGAGATGACACTGGATTGGAGTGAGTCGTAAATCCAATGACACGTATCCTTCTGAGAGACAGAAGAGACAGACGCAGAGAGGAGGCCACGTGGAGACAGCGGCTGAGTCTGCAGTGATGGGACCAGAAGCCCAGGACACCTGGCGCCCCCAGGAGCTGGGCGAGGCAGATCATCCTCCCCTGGAGGCTCCAGAAGGAAGATGATACAATTGTTTTGAATGGAACTAGCATTCCCCTAAAAGCTCTCTCTACAGCCTGATTTCCAGGATTTGTGAATGGGGCCTTATTAGAGATACGGTCTCTGCAAATGTCACTAAGTGAAGGATTTGACATGAGATGATTTTTCTCATAAATGCAATGACAGGCATCCTCTTAAGAGACAGAAGAGGAGCCGGGCACATCACCTGAGGCCAGGAGTTCGAGACCAGCCTGACCAACAGGGAGAAACCCCGTCTCTACCAAAAATACCAAAATTAGCCGGGTGTGGTGGGGGCACGCACGTCATCCCAGCTACTCGGGAAGCTGAGGCAGGAGCTGAGAGAGGCAGGAAGCATCCTCCCCTAGAGCAGAAGCCACACAGGACATGAAGGCGCCACCTCGGTGCCCACAGCTCAGCTCTGTGGGTGGGGGGGCAGGGGGGAATCTCACATCCGGCAAAAACGTGGGGTCCCAAGTAAGTTCTCCGTATTACCGGATGGCTGATGGGACCAGCAACTACCTTTGCAGGCCGTCCTTGTGTTTCTGAGAAACACAGACACACTCTGGAGAAGCGCCGTCCTCACACTCCGTTCCCCTATCTGCCTGGGGGATGCCGAGGTGTTTCAGGGATTACCTTTTTTTTTTTTTTTTTTTTTTTTAAAGACGATGTTTCACTATATTGGTCAGGCTGGTCTTGAACTCCTGACCTCAGGTGATCCACCCGCCTTGGCCTCCAAAGTGCTTGGATTCCAGGCGTGAGCCAGCAAGGGGTTACCTTTTAAAGAGGAAGCCGAGGAACAGGGCGCACACCAGGGTGACGAGGATCAATAGCACATAGATGTGAACGGAGCTGGTCTGCGTCTCATCAGACCCTAGAGAGACACAGGAATGCATCTGCCGTGAATTGCTGATGGACGTCGGAAAGGAAATTAATTCTTTCTTTATTTTGGCGGGGGTGTGCAGTGGCTCACACCTGTAATCCCAGCACTTTGGGAGGCCCAGGTGGGCGGCTCATGAGGTCAGGAGTTCAAGACCAGCCTGGCCAACATGGTGAAACCCAATCTCTACTAAAAATACAAAAATTAGCCGGGTGTGGTGGCGGGCGCCTGTGATCCCAGCTACTCGGGAGGCTGAGGCAGGAGAATCGCCTGAACCCAGGAGGTGGAGGTTGCAGTGAGCCCAGATCACACCACAGCACTCCAGGCTGGGAGATAGAGTGAGACTCTGTCTCAAAAAAAAAAAAAAAAAGACGTAGCCTTGCTCTGTCTCCCAGGCTGGAGTGCAATGGTGCAATCTCGGCTCACCGCAACCTCTGCCTCCCGGGTTCAAGTGATTCTCCTGCCTCAGCCTCCAGAGTAGCTCGGATTACGGGCACCTATCACCACGCCCGGCTAATTTTATATTTTTTGTAGAGACGGGGGTTTCTCCTTGTTGGTCAGGCTGGTCTGGAACTCCCGACCTCAGGTGATCCACCCGCCTCGGCCTCCCAAAGTGCTGGGACGACAGGCGTGAGCCACTGTGCCCGGTCAACAAATTAACTTGCTTCGGGCCTCCAAACACATTTAGTGGAAGGGAAAAGCTGAGCGGGAGCTGGATTCAGCAAACCTGCCTCCCATTTTTGTTCCTAGAAGGCAGCCATGCGATGAAAGGCTAGCTGTGTCCCCCATGTTTTGCCCACAAGGAAGTTCCTGGTGAGCTGTTGAAACTTCAGCATCCTGCCCGGGCATGGCGGCTCACGCCTCTAATCCCAGCACTTTGGGAGGCCGAGGTGGGTGGATCACCTGAGGTCAGGAGTTCGAGACCAGCCTGGCCAACATGGTGAAACCCTGTCTCTACATAAAAAAAAAATTAAGAGGGCATGACAGTATTGCCAGCCATATTCTCTCTCGCTCTCTCTTTTTTTTGAGACAGAGTCTGGCTGGAGTGCAGTGGTGTGACCTCGACCCTCTGCAACCTCCGCCTCCCAGGTTCAAGCGGTTCTCCTCTCTCAGCCTCCCGAGTGGCTGGGATTACAGGTGTGTGCCACCATGCCTGGCTCATTTTTGTGTTTCTGTAGAGACGGGGTTTCACCATGTTGGCCAGGCTGGTCTTGAACTCCTGACCTCGTGATCCATACGGCTTAATCTTCCAAAGTGCTGGGGTTACAGGCATAAGCCACCGCGCCCGGCCGTTACCGATACTCTGAATCAAATCTCAGCACCCTGGACAGGGTAGCTGATCTGGTGTTCCCCCTTCAAGGTGGTGGCAGACGGCACAAATGCCCCCTACGTCCACGCAGCTCGCCCCAGGGCTTACCAAATTCAGTCGCCTTGCTCCAGGGACCCCAAGTGAGAATGCGGAAGTCAGCGGCTCTCATCTTCACGGTATGCTTAGCTCTGGGCTCAGAGCTCGGAAGGTTGTATTTATTATTCAAGTCACCCTAACGGTAATCTTTGGAGGAAAAACAGAAAGGTTTTTTGTTTTGCTTTTTTCTTTTTTTTTTTAAAGACTGGGTTTCACCATGTTGGTCAGGCTGGTCTTGAACTCCCGACCTCAGGTGATCCGCCCGCCTTGGCCTCCAAAGTGCTTGGATTACAGGCGTGAGCCACCACGCCCGGCCTTTTTTTGCCTTTTTCAAGGGAGTTTCAAGTTTCTCTTGAAAACCTTCAAGAAACTTTTTCTTGAAAAAGTTCAACATAAAGTTTTTCTTGAAAAAGTTCAAGGAAAAGTTTTTCCTAAAAAAGTTCAACAGTTTGTCTTGAAAAACTTCAAGGCAAAGTTTTTCAAGGGATGTTAAGAGAACTGTCTTCTGCATGGAAGAAAACCTTGTCTTTTTTTCACTCCTTTGTCTTTTTAATTTTTTTTTCTGCTTTTTTTCTTTTTCTTTTTTGAGACAGAGTTTCACTCTTGTTGCCCAGGCTGGAGTACAATGGCGTGATCTGTGCTCACTGAGACCTCTGCCTCTTGGGTTCAAGCAATTCTCTGCCTCAGCCTCCTGAATATCTGGGATTACAGGTGCCCGCCACCACGCCCAGCTACTTTTTGTATTTTTAGTAGAGATGGGGTTTCAGTATATTGGCCAGGCTGGTCTCAAACTTCTGACCTTAGGCAATCTCACCGCCTCAGCCTCCCAAAGCGCTGGGATGACAGGCGTGAGTCACTGCACCCGGCTTTTCCTTTTTTTCTGCCACTCTGAATGCACCTGGTCTGATCTGAGACCAGAGTTAAGCCTGGTTAGTATTTAGATAGGACACCATCTGGGAAAACCTGGGTTATTGCTATTCTATATTCCATTCCATTCCATTCCATTCCATTCATTCTCCATTCCATTCCATTCCATTCCATTCCATTATCCATTCCATTCCATTCCATTCCATTCCATTCCATTCCATTCATTCTCCATTCCATTCCATTCCATTCCATTCATTCTCCATTCCATTCCATTCCATTCCATTATCCATTCCATTCCATTCATTCTCCATTCCATTCCATTCCATTCCAATCCATTATCCATTCCATTCCATTCATTCTCCATTCCATTCCATTCCATTCCATTCCATTCCATTCATTCTCCATTCCATTCCATTCCATTCCATTCCATTCCATTCATTCTCCATTCCATTCCATTCCATTCCATTATCCATTCCATTCCATTCATTCTCCATTCCATTCCATTCCATTCCAATCCATTATCCATTCCATTCCATTCATTCTCCATTCCATTCCATTCCATTCCATTCATTCTCCATTCCATTCCATTCCATTCCATTATCCATTCCATTCCATTCCATTCCATTCCATTCCATTCATTCTCCATTCCATTCCATTCATTCTCCATTCCATTCCATTCCATTGCATTCCATTCCATTCATTCTCCATTCCATTCCATTCCATTGCATTATCCATTCCATTCCATTCCATTGCATTATCCATTCCATTCCATTCCATTCCATTCCATTCCATTCATTCTCCATTCCATTCCATTCATTCTCCATTCCATTCCATTCATTCTCCATTCCATTCCATTCCATTCCATTATCCATTCCATTCCATTCCATTCCATTCTCCATTCCATTCCATTCCATTCCATTATCCATTCCATTCCATTCATTCTCCATTCCATTCCATTCCATTCCAATCCATTATCCATTCCATTCCATTCATTCTCCATTCCATTCCATTCCATTGCATTCCATTCCATTCATTCTCCATTCCATTCCATTCCATTCCATTATCCATTCCATTCCATTCCATTCCATTCCATTCCATTCCATTCATTCTCCATTCCATTCCATTCCATTCCATTCATTCTCCATTCCATTCCATTCCATTGCATTCCATTCCATTCATTCTCCATTCCATTCCATTCCATTCCATTATCCATTCCATTCCATTCCATTGCATTATCCATTCCATTCCATTCCATTCCATTCCATTCCATTCCATTCTCCATTCCATTCCATTCATTCTCCATTCCATTCCATTCCATTCCATTCCATTATCCATTCCATTCCATTCCATTCCATTCCATTCCATTCATTCTCCATTCCATTCCATTCCATTCCATTCATTCTCCATTCCATTCCATTCCATTGCATTCCATTCCATTCATTCTCCAATCCATTCCATTCCATTGCATTATCCATTCCATTCCATTCCATTGGATTCTCCATTCCATTCCATTCCATTCCATTCCATTCATTCTCCATTCCATTCCATTCATTCTCCATTCCATTCCATTCCATTCCATTCATTCTCCATTCCATTCCATTCCATTCCATCCCATTATCCATTCCATTCCATTCCATTCTCCATTCCATTCCATTCCATTCCATTCCATTCCATTCATTCTCCATTCCATTCCATTCCATTCCATTATCCATTCCATTCCATTCCATTCCATTCCATTCCATTCATTCTCCATTCCATTCCATTCATTCTCCATTCCATTCCATTCCATTGCATTCCATTCCATTCATTCTCCATTCCATTCCATTCCATTGCCATCCATTCCATTCCATTCCATTCCATTCCATTCCATTCATTCTCCATTCCATTCCATTCCATTCTCCATTCCATTCCATTCATTCTCCATTCCATTCCATTCCATTCCATTATCCATTCCATTCCATTCCATTCATTCTCCATTCCATTCCATTCCATTCCATTATCCATTCCATTCCATTCATTCTCCATTCCATTCCATTCCATTCCAATCCATTATCCATTCCATTCCATTCATTCTCCATTCCATTCCATTCCATTGCATTCCATTCCATTCATTCTCCATTCCATTCCATTCCATTCCATTATCCATTCCATTCCATTCCATTCCATTCCATTCCATTCCATTCATTCTCCATTCCATTCCATTCCATTCCATTCATTCTCCATTCCATTCCATTCCATTGCATTCCATTCCATTCATTCCATTCCATTCCATTCCATTCCATTCCATTGCATTATCCATTCCATTCCATTCCATTGCATTATCCATTCCATTCCATTCCATTCCATTCCATTCATTCTCCATTCCATTCCATTCATTCTCCATTCCATTCCATTCCATTCCATTCCATTATCCATTCCATTCCATTCCATTCCATTCCATTCCATTCATTCTCCATTCCATTCCATTCCATTCCATTCATTCTCCATTCCATTCCATTCCATTGCATTCCATTCCATTCATTCTCCAATCCATTCCATTCCATTGCATTATCCATTCCATTCCATTCCATTGCATTATCCATTCCATTCCATTCCATTCCATTCCATTCATTCTCCATTCCATTCCATTCATTCTCCATTCCATTCCATTCCATTCCATTCATTCTCCATTCCATTCCATTCCATTCCATTATCCATTCCATTCCATTCCATTCCATTCCATTCCATTCCATTCCATTCATTCTCCATTCCATTCCATTATCCATTCCATTCCATTCCATTCCATTTTATTTATTTTATATTGAGACAGAGTCTCATTCTGTCACCCAGGCTGGAGTGCAATGGCGCGATCTCGGCTCACAGCAACCTCCACCTCCCGGGTTCAAGCGATTCTCCTGCCTCAGCCTCCCGAGTAGCTGGGATTACAGGTGCCCTCCAGCACAGCTGGCTGATTCTTGCATTTTCAGTAGAGATAGGGCTTTTCCGTGTTGGACAGGCTGGCCTCGAACTCCTGCCCTCAAGTGATTTGTGGATGGTCGGAAACTCCTGACCTCACGATTCCCCCACGTCGGCCTCTCAGTACTGGGATTACAGGCTTGAGCCACCGTGCCTGGCTAAAATTTTACTTTTGAAAACAGCAGGGGCGGGCAGGGTGAGTCACATCTGTCATCCCAGCACTTTGGGAGGCCGAGGTGGGTGGATCACCTGAGGTCAGGAGTTTGAGACCGGCCTGGCCAACGTGCTGAAACCCCATCTCTACTAAAAATACAAAAATTAGTGGGGTGTTGTGGTGGGCATCTGTAGGTGCAGCTCCTCGGGAGGCTGAGGCAGGAGAATCACTGGAATCCAGGAGGCGGAGGTTGCGGGGAACCGAGATCACACCATTGCATTCCAGCCTGGGTGACAGAGCGAGACTCTGTCTCAAAATAAATACATAAATCAATAATTCAGGAGCAATGGCTGATATGAACAGGCCTTCAGATGGCTAGTTTAGCAAGGGATGTTAAGATCCTGCCATCCAGCATACTCGCTGCATAGAGAAAGATACTGAGGGTCAGAGTGGCACTGACTTGGAAAACATCCCCACAAAAGTACTCACTCTAAAAGCATCTTAGAGGAAGAAATTATGTCCTGAGACATTCATGGAGATGTATTGTTATCCCGCCCAGAGGAAAGAGGAAAAAGATGTGAAGGTCAGTGGAAAAGGCTAAGCATCCATATCCCAACCACTGCGGCCTGGTGCTTGAGGCCATGAAGACCCCGCCCGGGGAGAACTGCGAGGTCTGTGTCTCCGGTTCAGGGTCACGGCCCATCCTGTGAACCCCTGGGTCACACAGCACTAAGAGTCCCGTAACCTCACAGTATAGGGTCCTGAGTCAGGGAGTGTGGGTGATGTCTGGGTGGTGAGTAGGGAGCGTGGGTGACGTCGGGGTGGTGAGTAGGGGGCGTGGGTGACGTCGGGGTGGTGAGTAGGGGGCGTGGGTGACGTCGGGGTGGTGAGTAGGGGGCGTGGGTGACGTCGGGGTGGTGAGTAGGGGGCGTGGGTGACGTCGGGGTGGTGAGTAGGGGGCGTGGGTGACGTCGGGGTGGTGAGTAGGGGGGCGTGGGTGACGTCGGGGTGGTGAGTAGGGGGCGTGGGTGACGTCGGGGTGGTGAGTAGGGGGCGTGGGTGACGTCGGGGTGGTGAGTAGGGGGCGTGGGTGACGTCGGGGTGGTGAGTAGGGAGTGTGGGTGACGTCGGGGTGGTGAATAGGGAGCGTGGGTGATGTCGGGGTGGTGAGTAGGGAGCGTGAGTGATGTCGGGGTGGTGAGTAGGGAGCGTGGGTGACGTCGGGGTGGTGAGTAGGGAGCGTGGGTGATGGGGGTGGTGAATAGGGAGTGTGGGTGACGTCGGGGTGGTGAGTAGGGGGCGTGGGTGACGTTAGGGTGGTGAATAGGGACTGTAGGGTTATGTTGGGGTGGTGAGTAGGATATTGTAGGTTTATTTTCAGGTGGTGGGTAGGATACTGTAGGGTTATCTGGGTGGTGGTGGGTAGGAATATTTTATGGTTATGTTGGGGTGGTGACTAGGGTGTTATATGGTTATGTTGGGACTGGTGGGTAGGGACTGTGCTATTAGGTAGCTGTGGTGAGTAGGGGATTTGGGGTTGAACCGTGGGTCGTTTATGGGGCTATAGGGTTATGCTAGCTGTCGTGAGAACGGTCAGTGGTTTCACTTACCAGTGTGTTCTCAGCGCCAGGCTGCGACTTCTAGAAACAACACAGAATACAAGGCTCAGTGTTCGCGTTTCTCAACACGCTTCACACGGTGCTCACAGACTCTCCCTTTGTGTGGGCACTGAACGGGTCAGAGTCCTAGTACCTCCAGGCAGCTCTCCCTCCACAAACCCCAAATCTATAAGACACAGAGGGTGAGGAGCTGCAAACACAGAATCCCTACCGGCCAGCGGTCTTCCTGTAACCACAGCTGCTGACCCAACCACGCAGGCCCCAATGGCCTTGGGACGGGGTCCTCTCCTGTCTACACTGGGTGCAGGTGGAGGCGGGGCAGGCTCTCTCCTGTCTAAACTGGGTGCAGGTGGAGGCGGGGCAGGCTCTCCTCCTGTCTACACCTGGGTGCAGGTGGAGGCGGGGCAGGCTCTCCTCGTTCTACACTGGGTGCAGGTGGAGGCGGGCAGGTCTCCTCCTGTCTACACTGGGTGTAGGTGGAGGCGGGGCAGGGTCTCCTGTCTACACTGGGGTGCAGGTGGAGGTGGGGCAGCGTCTCCTCCTGTCTACACTGGGTGCAGGTGGAGGCGGGGAGGGTCCTCCTTCTACACTGGGTGTAGGTGGAGGCGGTAGCGTCTCCTCCTGTCTACACTGGGTGCAGGTGGAGGCGGGGCAGGCTCTCCTGTCTACACTGGGTGCAGGTGGAGGTGGGGCAGGGTCTCCTCCTGTCTACACTGGGTGTAGGTGGAGGCGGGGCAGGGTCTCCTCCTGTCTACACTGGGTGCAGGTGGAGGCGGGGGCAGGGTCTCCTCCTGTCTACACTGGGTGTAGGTGGAGGTGGGGCAGGGTCTCCTCCTGTCTACACTGGGTGCAGGTGGAGACGGGGCAGGCTCTCCTCCTGTCTACACTGGGTGCAGGTGGAGGCGGGGCAGGGTCTCCTCCTGTCTACACTGGGTGTAGGTGGAGGCGGGGCAGGGTCTCCTCCTGTCTACACTGGGTGTAGGTGGAGGCGGGGCAGGCCTCCTCCTGTCTACACTGGGTGCAGGTGGAGACGGGGGCAGGGTCTCCTCCTGTCTACACTGGGTGCAGGTGGAGGTTGGGCAGGGTCTCCTCCTGTCTACACTGGGTGCAGGTGGAGGGCGGGACAGGGTCTCCTCCTGTCTACACTGGGTGCAGGTGGAGGCGGGGCAGGGTCTCCTCCTGTCTACACTGGGTGCAGGTGGAGGCGGGGCAGGACTCTCCTGTCTACACTGGGTGCAGGTGGAGACGGGGCAGGCTCTCCTCCTGTCTACACTGGGTGTAGGTGGAGACGGGGGCAGGCTCCTCCTGTCTACACTGGGTGCAGGTGGAGGTGGGGCAGCGTCTCCTCCTGTCTACACTGGGTGCAGGTGGAGGCGGGGCAGGGTCTCCTCCATCTACACTGGGTGCAGGTGGAGGTGGGCAGGGCTCCTCCATCTACACTGGGTGCAGGTGGAGGTGGGGCAGGGTCTCCTCCTGTCTACACTGGGTGCAGGGGGAGGCGGGACAGGGTCTCCTCCTGTCTACACTGGGTGCAGGTGGAGGCGGGACAGGGTCTCCTCCTGTCTACACTGGGTGCAGGTGGAGGTGGGGGCAGGCTCTCCTCCTGTCTACACTGGGTGCAGGTGGAGACGGGGCAGGCTCTCCTCCTGTCTACACTGGGTGCAGGTGGAGGTGGGGCAGGGTCTCCTCCTGTCTACACTGGGTGCAGGTGGAGGTGGGGCAGGCTCTCCTCCTGTCTACACTGGGTGCAGGTGGAGGCAGGGCCGGTGTCTCCTTCACCCTCGCCCTCGGTGTCCTGAAGGGCGTTCACCCCGGGCCGCCGCTCAGCACCCGGTCCTTCCCCCCGGGCCAGTCCCCGGACCCCAAGCCGCTGTGCGGACGTGGCCTGTGGGCGTCCCCCCGAGCACAGCCCCCGTGCTCGCACCCACCTCTCTGCACACGCGCAGCTGGTAGCGGAACTCCCCGTAGTGCAGGCGCTGGTGCGTCCTGGGCTGTTTCCATTGCACCAGACACTGCGTCTTGCTGCAGGTCACCGTCACGTTGCTGGGCGGGTCGAAGCGTTCTGTAACGAGGGTGCCGGACTCACCCCCGAACCCGGGGCCCACACGGCCGCCTGCTCCCTCCCAGACAAACTGGCTCACGCCTGTCATCCCAGCACTTTGGGAGGCCAAGGCGGGCAGATCACCTGAGGTCAGGAGTTCGAGACCAGCCTGGCCCACATGGCGAAAGCCCGTCTCTACTAAAAATGCAAAACGTTAGCTACTTGGGAGGGTGAGGAAGGAGAATTGCTTGGACCCCGGAGGCGAATCGTTCATGAACAGCCAGGGAAGGGGAGGCTGTGGGAGCCGGGCAGGATGGCCAGGCAGGTGCCAGACACAGGAGAGACGCCCACGGGGGCAGGGCCCTGGCTGGGAGCTGGGGATGGGCGCGGCGAGCGTCCTGGGCCTCAAGAGGCCACGGGCATCCGGGCGATGAAAGAGGCCCTGGGTGGGGTGCAGCGGGCTTGGCAACAGGACAGAGTGTGGGTGTGGGGGCCACCTCCGACATGCCAGGCAGAGAAGGTGAGGAAGGCAGGAAGGGAGGAGAGAGGGAGGAGGGAAGGAGGGAGGGGGAGGGAGGAAGGAAGGGAGAGACACGGAGAGAGGGAGGGAGGGAGGGACAGAGGGAGGAAGGAGGGAAGGAGGAGGGAGGGGGAGGAAGGGATGACGGGAGTGAGGGAGGGAAAGAAGGAAGGGAGGAAGGGAAGAAACAACAGAGGGAGGGGGAGGGAAGGAAGGAGGAAGGAAGGAAGAGAGGGAGGAAGAAAAGCAGAAAGGAAGGAGGACACGTTGGCAGAAAAGAAGGAAAGAAGGAAGGGAGGGGGGAGGGAAGGAAGAAGATAAGGCAGGAAGGAAGGAAGAGAAGGAGGGAGGGAAGGAAGGAGAGGAGGAAGGAAGGAGGGAAAGAAGGAATGGAGGAGGAAGGGAGGGAGGGGAGGAAAGGAAGGAGGAAGGCGATAAGGGGGGAGTGAGGAAAAGGGAGGGAGAGAAGGCGGGAGGGAGGATGGAGAGGGAAGGAGGGAGGGATGATGGAGGGAGGGAGGGAGGATGGAAGGAACGAGGGAGGGAGGATGGAAGGAGGGAGGGAGGCATGGAGGGAGGAGGGAGGGAGGGAGGATGGAAGGAGGGAGGGAGGGAGGAGGGCAAGGAGGGAGGGAGGAGGAGGAGGGAGGGGAGGAGGGAGGGAGGATGGAAGGAGGGAGGGAGGGAGGATGGAAGGAGGGAGGGAGGGAGGGAGGATGGAAGGAGGGAGGGAGGGAGGAGGGAGAGGAGGGAGGAGGGAGGGAGGATGGAAGGAGGGAGGGAGGATGGAGGAGGGAGGGAGGGAGGATGGAAGGAGGGAGGGAGGAGGATGGAAGAGGGAGGGAGGGAGGATGGAAGGAGGGAGGGAGGGAGGATGGAAGGAGGGGAGGAGGGAGGATGGAGGGAGGAGGGAGGAGAGGAGGAGGGAGGAAGGAGGGAGGGAGGATGGAGGAGGGAGGGAGGGAGGATGGAAGGAGGGAGGGAGGAGGATGGAAGGAGGGAGGGAGGATGGAGGAGGGAGGGAGGGAGGATGGAGGAGGGAGGGAGGGAGGATGGAGGGGGAGGGAGGGAGGTGGAAGGAGGGAGGGAGGGAGGGATGGAAGGAGGGAGGGAGGGAGGATGGAAGGAGGGAGGGAGGGAGGATGGAGGAGGGAGGAGGAGGGAGGGAGGATAGGAGGAGGGAGGGAGGATGAGGGGAGGGAGGGAGGATGGAAGGAGGGAGGGAGGGAGGGTGGAGGGAGGGAGGGAGGATGGAAGGAGGGAGGGAGGGTGGATGGTAAGGAGGGAGGGAGGGAGGATGGAAGGAGGGAGGGAGGGAGGGCTGGAGGGAGGGAGGGAGGATGGAAGGAGGGAGGGAGGGAGGTGGAGGGAGGGAGGGAGGATGGAAGGAGGGAGGGAGGGAGGATGGAGAGGAGGGAGGGTAGGGAGGGTGGAAGGAGGGAGGGAGGGAGGATGGGAAGGAGGGAGGGAGGGAGGATGGTGGAGGGAGGGAGGGAGGATGGGAGGGAGGGAGGGAGGAGGGTTGGAGGGAGGGAGGGTGGATGGAGAGGAGGGGAGGTAGGGAGGGATGGGAGGGTAGGGAGGGAGGGAGGGGAGGGGGGAGGGAGGGAGGGAGGATGGAAGGAGGGAGGGAGGGAGGGAGGGTGGGGGGAGGGAGGGAGGATGGAAGGAGGGAGGGAGGGAGGTGAGGGAGGGAGGTGGTAGGGAGGGAGGGAGGATGGAAGGAGGGAGGGGAGGGTGAGGGAGGGAGGGAGGATGGAAGGGAGGAGGGAGGGAGGGAGGGAGGATGGAAGGAGGGAGGGAGGGAGGGTGGGGGGAAATGGAGGGTGGGAGGGAGGGAGGGAGGGTGGAGGGAGGGAGGGAGGATGGAAGGAGGGGAGGGAGGGAGGATGGAGGGGAGGGAGGGAGGATGGGGAGGAGGGAGGGGAGGGAGGGTGGAGGGAGGGAGGGTGGAGGAGGGAGGGGGGGAGGGAGGGTGGGAGGGATAGGGAGGGAGATGGAAGGAGGGAGGGAGGGAGGGTGGGGAGGGAGGGTAGGGAGGGTGGGAGGGTGGAGGGAGGGAGGGAGGGGTGGAGGATGGGAGGGAGGGAGGGAGGGTGGAGGGAGGGGAGGGAGGGGAGGGAGG
>JAZHEH010002916.1:0-19369 GCA_036589455.1 Ateles fusciceps | reverse complement strand
AAGATGTTCTTTGAAACCAATGAGAACAAAGACACAACATATCAGAATCTCTGGGACATATTTAAAGCAGTGTCTAGAGGGAAATTTATAGCAATAAATGCCCACATGAGAAGCAAGGAAAGATCTAAAATTGACACCCTATCATCAAAATTGGAAGAACTAGAGGAGCAAGATAAAAAAAAACTCAAATGTAGCAGAATACAATAAATAACTAAAATCAGAGCAGAACTGAAGGAGATAGAGACACAAAAAACCTTCAAAAAATCAATAAATCCAGGCACTGATTTTTTAAAAGATAAACAAACTAGACCACTAGCCAGATTAATAAAAAAAGAAAAGGGAGAAGAATCAAATAGATGCAATAAAAAAATGAAAAAGGGGATATCACCACCAATTCCACAGAAATACAAACTACCATCAGTGAATACTACAAACAACTCTTTGCACATAAATCAGTGAGCCTGGAAGAAATGGATAAATTCCAGGACACTTGCACTCTCCCAAGCCAAAACCAGGAAGCTGAAACCTTGAACAGACCAATAACAAGGGCTGAAGTTGAAGCAGCAATTAATAGCCCACCAACCAAAAAAAGCCCAGGTCCAGATGGGTTCACAGCTGAATTCTACCAGATATGTACAAAGAGAAGCTGGTACCATTCCTTCTGAAACTATTCCAAACAATCCAAAAAGTGGGAATCCTTTCCAAATCATTTTATGAGACCAACATCATCCTGATATCAAACCTCAGCAGAGATTCAACAAAAAAAGAAAACTCCAGGCCAATATTCATGATGAACATAGATGCAAAAATCTTAAATAGAATACTGGCAAACCGATTGCAACAGCACATCAAAAAGCTTATCCATCACGATCAGTAGGCTACATCCCAGGGATGCAAGGCTGGTTCAACATATGCAAGTCTATAAATGTAATCCACCACATAAACAGAACCAAAGACAAAAACCACATGATTTTCTCAATAGATGCAGAGGTCTTCAACAACATTCAACAGCCCTTTATGCTAAAAACTCTCAACAAAGTAGGTATCAAAGGAACATATCTCAAAACAATAAAAGCTATTTACGATAAACCTACAGCCAATATCATACTGAGTGGGCAAAAACTGGAAGCATTCTCTTTGAAATCCGGCACTAGACAAAGATGCCCTCTCTCACCACTCCTATTCAATATAATATTGGAAGTTCTAGCCAGAGCAATTAGGCAAGAAAAAAATATATTCAATTAGAAAAGGAGGAAGTCAAAATTGTCTCTATTTGCAGACGACAGGATGGTATATTTAGAAGACCCTATCATCTCAGCCCAAAATCTCCTTAAACTGATAAGCAACTTGAGCAAAGTCTAGGATACAAAATCAATGTGCAGAAATCATAAGCATTTCTATACACAAATAACAGACTAACAGAGAGCCAAATCAAGAGCGAACTCCCATTCACAATTGCTACAAAGAGAATAAAATACCTAGGAATACAACTAGCAAAGGATATAAAGGACCTCTTCGAGGAGAACTACAAACCACTGCTCAAGGAAATAAGAGAGGACACAAACAGGTGGAAAAACATTCCATGCTCATGGTTAGGAAGAATCAATATTGTGAAAATGGCCAAACTACCTAAAGTAATTTATAGATTCAATGCTATCCCCCATCAAGCTACCAATGACCTTCTTCACAGAACTGGAGAAAACCACCTTAAACTTCATTTGGAACCAAAAGAGTGCCCACATAGCCAAGACAATCCTAAGCAAAAAGAACAAAGCCGGAGGCATCACTCTACCTATTTCAAACTATCCTACAAGGCTACATTAAACAAAACAGCATGGTACTAGTACCAAAACAGAGATACAGACCAATGGAACAGAACAGAGGCCTTGGAGGCAATTCCACACACCTACAGCCATCTGATCTTTGACAAACCTGACAAAAACAAGCAACAGGGAAAGGATTCCCTGTTTAATAAATGGTTTTGGTAAAACTGGCTAGCAGTGTGCAGAAAAGAGCAGAAACTGACCCCTTCCTGACACCTTACACTAAAATTAACTACCAGATGGATTAAAGACTTAAACATAAGACCTAACACCATAAAAACCCTAGAAGAAAACCTAGGCAAAACCATTCAGGACATAGGCATAGGGAAGGACTTTCATGACTAAAACACCAAAAGCATCTGGCAACAAAAGCCAAAATAGACAAATGAGACCTAATTAAACTCCAGAACTTCCGTACAGCAAAAGAAACAATCATTAGAGTGAACCAGCAACCAACAGAATGGGAAAAAATTTTGTGATCTATGTATCTTACAAAGGGCTAATATGCAGAATCTACAAAGAACTAAAACTGATTTTACAAGAAAACAACTCCATTCAAAAGTGGGCGAAGGATATGAACAGACATTTTTCAAAAGAAGATATATATGAGGCCAACAAACATATGTAAAAATGCTCATCATCACTGAGTATTCGAGAAATGCAAATCACAACCACATTGAGATACCACCTCATGCCAGTTAGAATGGCAATCATTAAAAAATCTGAGACAACAAGATGCTGGAGAAAATATCAAGAAAATAGGAACACTTTACACTGTTGGTGGGAGTGTAAACTAGTTCAACCATTGTGGAAGACAGTGTGGCGTTTCCTCAAGGACCTAGAAATAGATATTCCATTTGACCCAGCAGTCCCATTACTGGGTATATACCCAAAGGATTATAAATCATTCTACTATAAAGACACATGCACACATATGTTCACAGTGGCACTGTTTACAATAGCAAAGACCTGGAACCAACCCAAATGCCCATCGATGATAGACTGGACAAGGAAAATGTGGCACATATACACCCTGGAATACTATGCAGCTGTAAAAAATGATGAGTTTGTGTTTTTTTAGGTACATGGGTGAATATGGAAACCATCATTATCACAAACTGACACAAGAACAGAAAATCAAACACTACATGTCTCCCTCATAGGCGGGTGTTGAACAATGAGAACACAGGGACACAGAGAGGAGAGACATCACACACTGAGGTCTGTTGGAGGGGGCCAAGGGAGGGACAGTGAGGGGGTGGGGAGGTCAGGGAGGGATAACTTGGGAGAAATGCCAGATGTAGGTGACAGGGAGGATGGGGGTAGCAAATCACATTGCCATGTGTGTACCTATGCAACAATCCTGCATGATCTGCACATGTACCCTAGAACCTAAAGTATAATAAAAAAAATTATGTTTGAACTGTACTACTGTAACATGTGTCCATAGGATCTGAAAGATGAAATGTAAGTAGACATTTAGCCATGAACGTTTTAACTGTCAAATCACAGCCTGTTGTGGGTTGAATGTTGGCCTATAAATATATGGCCATGTCTTAAACCCTGGAACATGAGAATGTGACTTTATTTGGAAAAGAGTCTGTGCAGATGTAATTAAGAATCTCTGTATGTGACCATCCTTGATTATCCACATAGGCTCTAAGCCCAATGACAATATCCTTATATGAGTCACAAAAAGGAGACATACAAAGGAAAAGAAGAAAAGACAGTATGAAAATAGAGGCAGACATTAGAAGTTATACAGTCACAAGAAAAAGAATATCTGTAGCCACCAGAAGCTTAAAGAGGCAAGGGAGCGTTCTCTCTTATAGTCTTCATTGGAAATGCAGCCTGGAGAAATCTTGATTATAGACTTCTGAACTTAGGAACAGAGAGAGGTAACATTTCCTTTATTTTAAGCTACCAATTTGTGACAGCTTATTACACCAGTCACTGGAAACTAACACACAGTCTGTAGCCATTGAAGGATTTGGAATCTCTTCACCTTTATTCTCCCATGAGTTTTGGGCAATTTCAACACCCAACCTCAAACTTTTTCATCCTGGTCAGGTGTGGTGGCTGGTGCCTGTATTCCCAGCACTTTTGGAGGCCAAGGCAGGTGGATTGCTTGACCTCAGGAGTTCAAGACCAGTTTGGGCAAGCAAAGCAAAATCTTGTGTCTACAAAAAATACAAAAATTAGCCAGGCATAGTGGCATGTGCCTGTAGTCCCAGCTACTCAGGAAGCTGAGGTGGGAGGATCACTTGAACCCAGGAGGTTGAGACTGCAGAGAACCATGATCATGCCACTGCACTCCAGCTTGGGCAGCAAAATGAGACCCTGTCTCAGAAAAGGAAAACAAAACAAAACAAAACAAAACCTTTTGCATATTCTTATATTAGTGCCTTTCAACTTCTTTTTACTTCAGGCAGTTGCCTGTAGGATCTTACCCTGAGACTTTGTAATTACTAATAAATATTTAATTTTTTAAATTGGAAATGTAGATACCAGTCTCAAAGAGTTATCTATTGTATAGTTCTCTCATTCCTTTACAACTGTTCTTCAGCCTCAATAAGACTCCATATCCATGACTTCTTCATTTGCCTCTAATTTACAACTCCCCCACTCCAAAGTCTCATTTTCTTACCAATGCTGCCTGGAGCCCCATGGTCAATAATGCGGATTTCTGTCACCAGCTCTTTTAACCTTGTCCTATCCCTGTGTTAGTTTCTTTGTGTCTAGCTAACATTTATTGAGGGCTTACTAAGTGTCAAGCAATTTGCAGTGATCCTACATCTAATCTTTTTAACCCCATGAAATAGTTACTATTATTACCCCTATTTTTAAGGTTGAGGAAGTTAAGTGTTTGGGCAGGAAAATGTAAGTTCCCAAGCTCATACACTTAGCAGAGCCAGAACTCAAAGCCCTATCTGTGACTAGAACCTTTACACACTTAACCACAATGTAATACTGCCCCTGCCGCTGCACCTCCCTCACAAATTCTCAGCATACAGTCTGCCCTTCTCAATTTTATAACCAGAAAGCTGAGCACTGCTAAAGAAAATCTTAACAAATGATTTTACAAATCTATGATTTCTTACTTCATTTGAATCCTTCATAGCACTTATCAATCTCTTTACTTATTTTTAGTTCATCCCTATTTCTCACAATAACTATTCCAAATCTTTGCTTCTCTACTCAAACTATCTACCTAATTCCAAATTCCCTCACTTTCAAAAACTCCTATAACATTAATATTGAATTAGTATTTGAAATCCTTCATCTTTCCAGTATACTACCTACAGATTTCTCTCTGTGCCCATCCATTCTTCTCCCATTTATATAGACATGATTATCTATCTTCCTATTGAGGCCCTTCACTTGGGCCATCTCTGTTGCTTCTTCTCATAAAACTTACTTCTTCCTATATTTTTCCCTTAGTATTTGATTTTCAATTTATTTCTCTCTATCGACGTTATCACCTTCAGCATGAAATATGTTCAGATGTCTTCTAATTGTAAAGAAACTCACTTCCTTAGCACTGTATCCAACCCCTTTGCCCATTACTTTTTTCTTTCTTCTATACAAAACTTCTTTAAAAACTATCCTAAATTGAATATTTATTTCTGTACCTCTTATGCCTTCCTGAAATCAAGCATCCAACATTCCAATTCACCTATCTCCATTTGCCTTCATATGACAAAAACTGTCTTCATATGTCTTTATTTTACTTGGCCAATGCTAGGACATTTGGTATCTGATATTCTTTTTAAATCATTATATTTTTTAGTTTGCATAACACAGAGATTATCCTGGTTTTTTTCTCTTTATCTAATTACATTTTCTTGTTTTTTTTTTTTTTTTTTATGTCCTCCTCTTGGTCTTTTTGCTACTTAAATATTCCTGTTCTCACGAGGACTTCTTGTCTTTTCTTTACTTTTCTTTACTTAAGAAAGATATGTAGAAAGAGAACTTACTAATTTTATTCAAAAAAAAGACTTATTTAATCATTATCCATGCATAGCAGAAAGCAATAAAAAACAAGCAAGCTTTTGCTCATATTTAGCTTACATTCCAGTGTGTGCTGGGGTGGGCTGGGGAAAGGCAGACAATGAAAATACAAATATTTTATGTCAGGTAGTGATAAATGTTAAGAAGAAGTAAAGCAAGGTAAGGGCACACAAAGAGTTGATGGAAGGGGTTGTATTTCATAAAGAATGGTTCAGAAAGTCTTCACCAATGAGGGAAATAGAAACCTAAATAACGTGAAATTATGAGTTATGTGGATATCTGAGACAAAAATAATCCAGGCAGCTAGAAAAATAGGTGCCAAGGCCCAGAGGAAGGAATGTACTTGGCAAGGATATCTGTCTTCTTGGAAGAGTGAATGAGGGAAGAGAGTGATAGAAAGATGAAATCAGAGAGATAGAGAGGTTCAGATCATTGTGAAAGGATTGAATTATACTCTTAGTGGTATGGGAAGCCATTGGAGGAATTTTAGAACAGGAATAACCAGATATGGTCTACTTTTTATTCACATAAAAAATTTAAAATATAAAGAAAAGTTTAATAGCATAATAGGCATCCATTATGCTAGAAGTAACACATGTTAATGTTATGCCATAGTGTATTGCTTCACGTATATTTTGTTGAATTATTTTAAAGTGTAGATACCATAACATTTAATCCCAAAATACTTCTGTATGTATCTCTTATAAGTAAAATGTTTTTCTGCATAATTATCATAACTACCAAAACAATTCTAATTCCTATATGATATTCATGTTTCTCTAATCATCCCAATTATTTATTTTATAGTGGTTTTGTTTAAACCAGAATCAAATCAAGGACCATGAATCAATTTGATTGTTTTGCTTCTCACATACCTTCTAATCTAGAACAGTACTCCAACTCTCATTTTTTTCTCCCTATGGCATTAACTTATTTAGAGTCTAAAACCAGTTATCCTGGAAAACTTTGTCTGATTGTTTCCTTGTGTCATTTGTTGTGTTTCTTCATGTATGTTTGTAACCTAGTAACTAGAAATAATGGTCTGATTGAATTGACTTATATTTAAATAAATCAGTCTGGATAATTTATTGGAGAATATGGTCTGAGGCAGGAGTGAGTGCAAGGAGACTATAGACAGAAGGCTGTTGTAATAGTCCAGATGAGAGATGATGATGGCTTGGAATAGGGTAGCAGCAGTGAAGTTGGTGAGAAATGGTCATATTCTTATATATGTTTTGAAGGTGGAACTAAATGGGCTGTGGAACATGAGAGAATGAGAGAAGGATGATTTCATGTTTTGGGGCTGAGTAACTGAATAGATGGAATTGTCATTTACTGAGACATGGTAGACTGAGGTAGAAATGAGTTTGGGGATAAGATGAAGAGCTGATATTCGGATATAGTATCACCCACTGGATCACCTAGATACTCTGACACCTCCTTTTCCCTCAGCCCTCACATTCAATCATCAATATTTTCTGATTGTACCTTTCAAGGTCATCAAATCTATTCTTTCCTTTTTATCTCCATTTCTTTTGTCAAAGCCCAAGTCTTCATCCCTTGAGTGGATTATTACCATATAAGCTCCAGTCTTGGGTTCACTACAGTCTATCAACCATAGGTCACTTGAGTGATCTTTCTGCAAAGGAAATCAATTCATGCCACTCTCTATATTACCACCCCTTAGTGATGCCCATTCTTCTTCAGGCTTCAGATCTGTGTGCCTTAGCGTAGCCCATAAGCCTCTCCATCGTGTGGTCCTAGCCTCGTCTTCTGTTACTCTCCTCACTCCCTTCACCGGGTTTTTACTCTATGATCTGCCCATAGCAAACCCTTGTATTTCCCCAGACAAACCATGACTATATTTATGGGTCTCTGTCTAATTGCTATTCCTTCTCCAAAAATGCCCTTCCCTCTCTCCAAAGGCATGGCCAATGTCTTACTCAAATTTGAATCTTCAGAATTCAGCATATGTGACAACCATCCAGAAAGTAGTCAGTTACTGCTTGCTGTTGAACTGATATATCCCTGACAAGCTGCAAGTTAATTTTAACCTGTTATAACATAATTCACAGGATGAAAGCATCACCTTCTTAGCATTTTTGGTGTAAACAACCCATAAAAAATTCTGTGTTGTGATAAATGTTATCCATACTGGTTTAAACATAATCACTCTATGCTAGGTACTATATAATTGAAGCTTTAGTATCTCTTTTGAATTGCCGTTTCAAATCAGTTATAAAAAGTCGTACTGCTTCCCCTCTGAACTTAGAGAAATTTAGAAATTATGAGGAATATACAGAAAAGCACTTTGCAAAGTAAAATTATAAGGTGCCATTATTGTTATTATAATAGCAATTGCCTTCAAATGAAAAAGTCTATCAAAAGTAGAGCGTGAAAATTAATGATTGATTTTTTATTTGTCTTTAGGGCCAATTTGCCATAAACAGAATAGATTTTGTAACTCATGTCTCTGATTCATCTGGGTTCTCGAGCTTGTGGATCCTGTCTTTAATTTAGCACTAAATGTGATACATTTTATTTTCCCTTGGCCAAGACCCACTTGGTCTTGGATTGCTAAATAAGTGCCGATTCACCTTCCAGGAAGCCAATTACCTACAGAAGGAGCACTTCGTTGATGCTCATCAGAGTGAGTTATTTTATTTCTTCTCCCATGGCTGAAAAAGTTTGGTTGGAAAGTTGGAGAACTTGTTCTCCTGACATCTAGAAGAGCACATAGACTGTTGCTGGTTCTTGGGTAATCTGGGAGATGTTTAGAACTTTAGGATGGAATTTCCCTGTGAACAACTATGACACAAGGAAAATCTTCTATGAGAGAAGATTCTCAAGTGTTTACTTTTTCCCTGTTGATAAATTCCAAAGGAATTTATGCCATAACTCAATGGAATACAAGAGGTTTCTCTTTCAAAGATTGAGATTGTTCCCTTTTCATCATTCTCTAGCATTTTTTCATTCCAGATAATTTCCTGACCTAGCACACAGCAAGCCAGTCATTCTAAATGTATAAAAAGTGTACTATTTGAGGAGTTCTTTTTTAGTCGACAAGTAAAAACTATATATGTTTATGGTGTGCAACATGACTTCACGAAATACGTATATACTGCGGCATAGCTACATTAGACTAATTAACATATGAGAGTTCTTAAAGAACAAACAAGGTACAGAGGTGATAAATCAAAGTTGTATGTTCTCACTTCTTCAAAAAGCCAGAAGGTCTCAGCACACTGGTCAGACATATCTGCCTATTTTTACCACCGTGGGTACCATATGTTGGGTGGAAAAGTACTGAACTAAGAACTAGAGACTTGGATTTTAGCTCAACTCTCTTAACTAATTAACTAACTGACTGGATGATATCATACATGTTTTATTTTCTCATTGGCACCTCAATTTTCCTAACTCTGAAATGAATTTAAGAAGACGAGTTTTAAATGCCCTTTGACAACCTAATGTTTTGTACTCTTTCCTAGTATGGATGGATCCCAGGTTTTCTTTGACACTCAACTCCAGGATTCAGTCAAATGAGCTCTTCCCAGTAAAATATATGACAAATATCTGTTAGGATAATTACCTGTGGACTCTTAATCCTTCCTTCTCAAAAAGGAACTAAAAACTATTAAAAGAAATAAAAAACTACTTTCAAATTTAATTACCTATCTTTTCCCTATTAAATGAAATGGTGATTGTTCTCTCCTTCTCTCTCTCTCTCTGTCTCACTCTCTTTCTCTCTCTTCATTATCTGAAAAACATTATAGCAAAATATAAGCCTGGATGCTTCACTTTACTGATCATTTTAAAATACCAATAAAGAAAATTAAATTTGGCCAGGTGCAGTGGCTCACTCCTGTAATCCCAGCACTTTGGGAGGTCAAGGAGAGCAGATCACTTGAGGTCAGGGGTTTGAGACCAGCCTGGACAAGATGGTAAAACCTCATCTCTACTAAAAATACAAAAAAAAAAAAAAAAAAAAAAAAAATAGCTGGGCATGGTGGCGCATGACTGTAGTCCAAGCTACTCAGGAGACTGAAGCAGGAGAATCGCTTTAACCTGGGACGTGGAGGTTGCAGTGAGCTGATATCGCACCACTGCAATCGAGCCTGGGCAACAGAGTGAGATTCTGTCTCAAAAAAAAAGAAAAAGAAAAAAGAAAAGAAAAGAGAGAAGAAAAAAAGAAAAGAAAAGAAAAATAAAACAAAAGAAAATTAAACTCTCCATAATACAGTGCCTAGGAGAGTGCTAAGCTCAAAAGTAGGACCTAAATCTGTCATTGTTAGGTTACTTGGGGAAATATCTTCATTTCTACACATTCATTTAAGTATTTCAATAGAAAAATAATACTTTTAAGATAAGCAAAATCAAATGGAATGAGGCACTTAAGCTTCATTACAAATTCCTTATTAAGATAAGATATTTACATATAGTATACATTTTCCATAAATCATCAGAAACTTCATTTTTCACTTAGGAATGTTTTTAATCAGCGAGTCTTAGAAACCACTGTTCCCCTTTGCAAACTAACCCTAATTTTATATGATGTAATCTGGTCAAAATGTTTTTTTTTTTTCTTGTTCTGTTTGTACTATAAGAAAACAATGTATGTGGCAATTCCTCAAGGACCTAGAAATAGAAATTCCATTGACCCAGTAATCCCATTACTGGGTATATATCCAAAGGATTATAAATCGTTCTATTATAAGGACACATGCACACGAATGTTCATTGCAGCACTGTTTACAATAGCACAGACCTGTAACCAACCCAAATGCCCACTGATAATAGACTGGACAGGGAAAATGTGGCACATATATAACATGAAATACTATGCAACCATAAAAAACGATGAGTTCCTGTCCCTTTGTAGGGACATGGATGAACCTGGAAACCATCATTCTCAGCAAACTGACACAAGAACAGAAAATCAAACACTGCATGTTCTCACTCATAGGCGGGTGTTGAATGATGAGAACACATGGACACAGGGAGGGGAGCATCACACACTGGGGTCTGTCGGGGGAATTAGGGGAGGGACAGCAGGGGGTGGGGAGTTGGGGGAGGGATATCGTGGGGAGAGATGCCAGATATAGGTGATGGGGGAGGAAGGCAGCAAACCACATTGCCATGTATGTACCTATGCAACAATCTTGCATGTTCTTCACATGTACCCCAAAACCTAAAATGCAATAAAATATATATTTTTTAAAAGAGAACAATGTAAAAAACCAGAAAGGAAATAGGCTATATTTATACCAATCAGTTGACCTTTAGTCAGAATGTTAGTGAATTTTAAGTTGATTGCATTTAGTCCTTTTGAAAATAGTCAAGTAACAGCTGACTGATTGGATGCAACTGGTGATTCGCAAATCACCTTGCTTTTTGACAGAATTCATCCTCCTCACTCTTCTTTCACATAGTTTGTTTAAATAAATTCAAGCAGATGATTTTTATTCTCCCTCTTACTTCCAAGTTTGTATGTATAGAGACAGTCAGAGTAGTGGCTGGCACATAGTAGATGTTCAATAAAACAGAGTTACCAGTGAACTTAGTCTCTAAAGTGGGATAAACATCTATATGATGTTGTGATGTTTGCATATTCTGTTCTTGAAGATTTCAAAGTTATTCATATTGCCATTAAGCTAAGACCATTTTAATTAACTGCTTACTTCCAAACTTGGTTTCAAATTCTCAACTTCACTGAGGATCAGAAATTACAGAATTAAAAGGTGTCATGTCAGATAATTGGTTTCTACAGGAAGACTTACCCCATTGTTTCCACAATTAACACAGAAGAAAGTTAAATGGAAACAGTATTTTTGTGATGTTAAATCATTAAAAATGAATTAAGAATAGAATCCAATTTCCTTCTCTATCCATGACATATTGGGCATCACTATCATCCTTTCAATAATAAGGAAAGGAATATTATATTTTGTTTCCTTCTTTGATAATATCCTGTTTACTAAATGGATGTTTCAATATAGGACTCAGGACAACTTTTAAGCTAGGAATTCATTTAAGGAATATGCCTTTCCAAGGAAATTTAGGCCTATTTATCCACCACCAGAGTCAGTTAAAACTTACTATTCACTATACAGCTAAGACAGGGATTTAAGAGTGCTTCTCCCCCCCTCCCCCATAGTGATATTAATGGGAAGATGTTGATCAAAGATTTTGAAATTTCACTTGGATAGCAGGAATAAGTTCAAGCAATGTATTGTACAACACTGTGACTATAGTCTATAAAAAATATATTGTATTCTTGAAAACGCTAACAGAGTAGATTTTGTTTTCACCATAAAAATGACAACTGCGTGAAAAGTCGCACATATTACTCAATTCATCCATCTTGCAATGTACATATATTTCAAAACACAATGTTGTATATACAATGTTATCTGATAATTAAATAAATACATAAAGTTACAAAATTGGAATCCAGTGTTTGGTTAGTGTCATACTCAATATCATTAACTCATACTTCACAATGTTCTTATGCTATATTTCATCCATCCCAATCAACTACCATTAATGTTGATTAATTCTATGGCAGCTGTTAAATATCCTATCCCTATCCCCACTGACTGGAAACAAAATAACAAGTGAACCTTTTTTCTCTCTATCCAGAGTTTAGCCTTAAGTCAGTGGATAATGACTCAGAAAACTCTAATCCTAGGTTTATGTACCAGCTTCTAAGAAACTGTCTCTTTCCTGGCAGTGACAGATGATGTTCTGAAACTCTGTGAACCATAGACTCACTGCCATGAACTGGAATCCTTACTCACTAGCTTTTAACACTCCAATGGGAATTCATATTGAAATGCAAATATAAAAATAATTTTAAAGGCAAAAATTAACTCTTTGGAAAAAATCCATCATATCTTCAAGAGAATTTTATGTTAATTTTTTTATTTCCTTAAAATCCTGCTACCTGAACTAAAAAAAAAATTGCTGTAGAAGAACAACCAATCCATTGGTGAAGTTGCCTTTCACTCTTTCTAAAGAGTCATAAATGACATTAAAATATGAAAAACAGGTGCATTCCCTAGATAAGTTATTTCAATTCCTGCATCATTTTTGCTTCCAATTATTCTGAAGATATAGAGAGAGAAAAAATGATGAATTTTTCATTTTGAATGGCATTCAGCAATTGGCTTGATATTTCATAATGAATCAAAGGTTTGAAAAATATATTCCAAAAAGGAATAGTAAAGAGGCTATCAAATGCTTTGCCTGTGATGTATTGCATTTTTATGAATTTTTTTGGGAAATGGTTTTCTGATTGGAAAGGAAGTCTTTAAAATAACAGAAAGAAATAAGCTGCAATTAACCAACTACAAAATGTCAAATGGAGTACAAGTCAGAATATGTATAAAATACACTTTTTAAAAATCCTGTAACCCAAGTCAGTGTGGCATCATGGGGAAAACAAATAGGAAGCAAACAACTGGATTGTTGTCTGTAATTTGCTACCTACTAGCTGTATAACCAATACAAAGATTAACTTCTTAACCTGTGCATCTGTGTGGTATGTTTACCCCATTGAACTATTGTGGAAACCAAATGAGATACTGAACCTGATGTAAAAAGACTTTGTGAACTGTTGAATACTATACAAATGAAGAGTTACATCTAAGACTTTTGTAAACCCTGGAATACTGTGCACACAAGGACTTAGAAACAACATGTAATCTTTCATCATTACCAATAAGCAGGTCCTTAAGGAGTTGAAGGTAGTTCAGAGACATTTCTTTTTTTCTTCTTCCATTTATACAGATTCCATGTATGTTACAAATTAAGAAGTGGCTAAGAATATTTGGGATAAAAATAAGCTGCAATTTTGGGATACTGTAAATTTTATAGTGCCCAAAATTTGGGATATTATACAAATTTACAACAAACACAAACAAAAGTTTCTTACAGGGACTAGAAATGTGGACAGAACTGAAGAGAATGAGAGCATGTTGAGTATCTGAGCAAGTATCAGAACACTATCTTTCTTCCCCTATCATGAATCTGCAAAGAAAAAAAAAGATTTTCCCACAAACCACTTTGAGGAAGCCCAACTCTGGAGAGGCAAAATACAAACAAGAAAACAAACAAACAAAAAAATGCACACATTCAGAATTTTGATTCCATTAAGAGTGCTGTCATATTCAAAGAAAAGTTTAGAACAACCAAAATAATTTCAAAAAGTAATTCTAAATTTTACTTGACTATTTCAAAAAGTATTAAAAGAGCTATAATTCTTTACCCCAAAACAACTTTAAAAGCTCCCTGTCTTCATTTCTCCCAGGCCCTTCATTTCCTACAGGCACTTTCAACTCTGCAAGAAACCATGGCCTCATGAGCTCTTCTAGTTATTTCATTCCCTATGCCAAACCCACTCTACCACCTGTCCTACGGTTGTGAGATAAAACATAGGTTGTACAGTTAAATTAGAATTTCAAATAAATAATTACATTTTTAGTATACATATGTCTTATGCAATATTTGTGACAAATGTATACTTAAACATATAATTTGCTATTTAATCTGTAATTACAACTTGACTGGGTGTCTTTTTAAAAATTTACTAAATCTGGCAAGCCTAAGCTATACTCCAGAATGACAGCAGGGCTATGCTCCCTGTCACTGGCCCAACTGTACCAAGAGATATACAGAGATCCAGGAGGCTCTGTGTCCTGCAGTTTGCTCTTGTTCTCAGTGGAAGCAAAGGCATAAAACCTGCTGGGAGCCATTTTCTCTCTGTGTTTTGCAAAGACATGAGCTTTTTTATGTTTAGGTTCACAGAAAAATTGAGTGGAAGGTATAGAAATGTCCCATATGCTTCTGGTCTATCATATGCATAGCCTCTCCCATTATTAACATGCCCAGCAAATTGGTACATTTAGCACAACTGATGAACCTACAGTGATGCAACATCATCACCTAAAGTTCATAGTTTACATTAGACTTCACTCTTGATGTGTAGATTCTATGAATTTGGACGAAAGTATAATAACATGTATCCACTATTTTAGTATCATACAGGTTAGTTTCACTGCCATAACAACACTCTGTGTTTGTGTGTGTGTGTGTTTGTGTGTGTGTGTATCACAGTGAATCCACATGAAGAACTTCTGGAGAATGAAATTCTATGTCTCATTATACATTATTGGAGCTAGACTTGGTAAGAAAAAATCCCAAAAGGGATTTGCAAGACAAATGAGGTTAAGGAAAACCTCTATAAAATTCAACCAGATATGGACACTACCTAGATATTTGGCGATATAAGACAATTGTTATCACATTTTTAGATCTGTTTATTATGTTTTAGAAAGGAATCCTTATCTTTTAGAGACACATATTGAAGTAGTTATGGATAAAATGGTTTGATGCCCAAGATTTGCTTTACAATAATCCAATAGAGGAATAGGGAGGAGAGGAATTACATGTTACAGTTTTTTTCTATCTTAGTATATGATTAATTTTCCATAATAAAATGCTTTTAGAATTTAACCCAATTTATCATCTATATAAGATTTTTCTTATTGGAAACAAACCTTTATCACTCCAGTACACCTGAGAGAAGGGACTGCTTCAAGGAAAACCCAGAACAGTGGCTGATGTAATACTAATCAGGGGCCCAAATCAGCACCTACATTTGGCCATTTCAATTGAACAGGCTCCAATTTATTTGATACTTGAATCTTCAAAACAGATTTTGCAGTAGGCAATCAGGGGCTTGTGTAAAGAAACCTCCTGCCAGTGCTCAGATATGGAGAGCAAGATTTGGATAAAAGGCTCAGCAAGTATAAACCTGTTAATGTCTGGAACTCCTGGACACCATCATATTTTTCCCAAAGTGTCTGTGTAGTGTTATGTAGAAACAGTTTCTCATCAAAAGTGGTATTGGGTTGGGATCCTAAATTACATGGCTACCACCTTAATCCTCTATTTTTAGGAAAGAAAGTTTTTTTTTCCATGATAAGCATCCAGAGGAAGAGCCAAATCCTGACAACCACAGAGAGAGTTATTGTCCTGAATAAAATGTACCTAAAAATGTTACATGAGCTGCATATGGAAACTTCTCTCCTCGACTGCATAGACAAACTTTATTTTATCTGGCTGTACCCTTTATTCTTCAATTTGCTTAGCCAGCCGCCATCAACAGACACAATTTTGGCAGTTTTTACAAGAATGAAAGGGGTATCAACTAAGGAAGGAAAAATCAATCCAATCTAATCCACTCCAAATCCAATAAACCACTATTTCTTTTTATTAAATGTGGAATTCTTTAAAATGCAAATAAATTCAAACTACTGCTGTGTATAAACATGGTGCTAAGTAGGCAGAGATGTGTATTTATTCAGTTCAATTATAACATTTGTTGAATGACACTGTTATGCCATACACTGAATTATGGAATATTTTTGAAACGGGTCCTCTTATATAATAACATAGTCAATGGTTACTTGCAAATGGTGAGTAGTCTTCGTACAGATTGTATGAAAAGCAAAGGTCACTGAACTTCACTTATTTTGTTGAGTATCACCTGATTAAAATGAATTTGGAAGCCTTGTTATAGGCCTTGGTACATTTATAGATTCCTGGCAAACTTGTTCTTGTTTATGCCTACACACTATCAAAATTGCTGGATAAAAAATGAAATGCTGACATAATTGATTATTGGGTACATCTACTAGATATTATATATGGAAGGCAAACACCGTGGTGGTGAGAGCACAGTCCTTGGAGTCTCACATACTCAGAGCTGGAAGTCCTGTTCTACCAACTCACTAAATGTTTAGCCAGAGAAAAAGTGAATCAGCCTTGATGAATCTGTTCTCTCATCAGCACCAAGAGGGATATTAATGCAGATGCTGTGAGATTGTAAGGAGGATGAAAACATTTTGCAAATGTCTTTATAAATATTACTTCTTCTGCTTATAATTCCTCTTTTTCTCTTGTATCTCTTAGTAACAGCTATATCTGGGATCAAATGGTTTTTTATATATAACAATATTATAGAAATTTGGAAAATGGAGAAAATAAAATGATACATAACTCCAACTCTGTCATGCAATCACTGTCAAATTTTACCATTTCATAAAATTTTGATGCATATTTTATATGCATATTTATAGGCTTTGTAATAATTGTGCATGTATTTTATACACCACAACACTTTTAACGTTAAAAGTCAAAATGACTCTCAGTACCCCATTTTGGCGCCTTGAGAATCCCCTTCTCTCAACCCCAGAGTCATTTCTACTGGATAATCCCTCTTCTTTATTTCAAGTAGCTCCCACTCATCTGGCCTCTAAATCTGAAAATCTGGTATGCCCCATTGACACTGGAGAATGCTTCCACTGCCACCAGAAGATACTTGCTTTAGAAAGGATTGCTGTACCATGCCATCATGCCAAGGACTACAATTAAAGACTCAGGAATTCCAAAGAGAATTATTACCACTACTACCACCAAAATATGAGCATTGCTACCACCAAAATGCTTTCTGCCAGACCAACCCGTGTTCTTCTAAGCACCTTATAAGAATAGGCAAATGTGCTTTCATACACACGTTGTTGAAAGCAAGCCAGTCTACATAAAAACTTTTTTCCTATTCATCACTGCAGTGGCTTCACTACCACTCTTGCAGTAATTGTCCATATTTTGGGGAAAGTAAGAAAAATTAAGTCTCTCCACTAGAGCTAAGATCAGAGATAGTTTTCAATACCACATCTATGGTCTGGACTTTTTTTTTTTTTGACATCGAAGAAACATTTAACTAAAGAGGATATACAGCAGATATTAGAAAAATAGAAATTTAAAGAGACCTATAGTAATTTAATCAATCAAATCCATAACCAAATCTTTCCCACTAGAAAACCCAGGGACATGGATGAAGTGGGAAGCCATCATTCTCAGCAAACTAACACAGGAACAGAAAACAAAACACTGCATGTCTTCACTCGTAACTTGTAGCCGAATAATGAGAACACATGGACACAGGAAAGGGAACATCACACATCAGGGCCTGTCAGGGGGTGGGGGCAAGGGGAGGGAGGGGAGCATTAGGACAAATATCTAATGCATGCAGGGCTTAAAACCTAGATGATGTGTTGATAGGTTCAGCAAACCACCATGTCACCTGTATACCCATATAACAAACCTGCATGTCCTGTACATGTGTCCCAGAACTTAGACTAAAATAAAAGGAAAAAGGAAAAAGAAACACCAGGCCTTGCAAATTCAACCAAACATTTAAGGAAGAAATCATGGCAATCATAAGCTCGTCTAGAAATCGTGCCAATGATATACAAGCTCTTCTAGAGAAAACAAATATAAAATGACTATTAAAGAGCATAAAATGGCCTCAATTCATTTTTGAGACTAGAATTACCCTGAAACTAAAACCTGACAAAGTAACTCTCAGTCATCAGCATAGACACAAAAATCCCAATTAAAAGACGATAGACCGAATTAGGCATGACCTAATCAGGTATATGAACAGAAACGCCAGTGTGTTAGTCCATTCTGATACTACTATAAGACATACCTAAGACTGAGTAACTTATAAAGAAAAGAGGTTTAATGACTCACAGTTCTGCAGAGCCGGGGAGACCTCAGGAAACTTACAATGGCAGAGGCGCCTCTTCGCAGGGCGGCAAGAGAAGGAAATGAAAGCTGAGTGAAGAGGGAAGCCCCTTATAAGCCATTAGCTCTGCGGAGAACTCACTTACCATTATGAGAACAGCATGAGGAAAACCACGAGCCTAGTCAAATAATGTTCAGCTGGTCCCACCCTTGACACATGGGGATTGTTACAAATCAAGGTGAGATTTGGTTGGGTCACAGAGCCAAACCATATCAATAAGGTTGCTTTGACATCAGGAAAAACAATAAATATAATTAGGAGAATTAGCATTTCTTTCTTTAACAGAAAACTATATGAGCATATAAAGAGATCCCAAAAAACTGTAAAGTTCAGCCATTAGAGGTAAAGATAGCTAGGCAAGCTAATCAGTGCAAGGGAACTTTTTTTTTTTTTTTTTTTTTTTTTGAGGCAGTCTTGCTCCGTGGCCAGGGTAGAGTGCAGTGGCACAATCTTGGCTCACTGCAACTTCTTGACTCCCTGGTTCAAGTGATTCTCCTGCCTTGGCCTCTTGAGTAGTTGGGATTACAGGGCATGTGCCACGACTCCCAGCTAATTTTTGTATTTTTAGTAGATACAGGGTTTCACCATGTGGGCCACGATGGTCTCAATCTCCTGACCTCTTGATCCACCAACCTCAGCCTCCAAAAGGGCTACGGGATTACAGGCGTGAGCCACCACACCTGGCAGGGCGGCTTCCATTTTCTTTTTTTTTTTTTTAATTGCATTTTAGGTTTTGCAGTACATGTGAAGAACATGCAAGATTGTTGCACAGGTACGCACATGGCAGTGTGATTTGCTGCGCTTCCTTCCCATCACCTATATTTGGCATTTCTCCCCATGCTACTCACCCTATATCCCCACCCCCTGCTGTCTCTCC